>JAPMUY010006033.1:270000-290000 GCA_026901105.3 Galaxias olidus | reverse complement strand
AAATGCGGACTTCAAACATTCCATTCTCCATCTCTTTGCGGATAATGTTTGTGAATGGAAAATTTGATTTTAAAGCTTGTTTCTTTGGGAAGTCAAAGAAACAAGTTGATCAAAATTAAGAATAGACAGTGCATAGATTCAAAATTAAACCTTTTTAAGTAATGTATCATTTAAGAGGCAGTTCAAACACGTCTACCACAACATGGCTTTGAAAACTGAGCATTCAGTTAGATCCTATATTTGTGAAGCTTTGTATGTACAATTTGTCATAAAATGTTTTTTGTTTTTTTTTAAAAGTCATTTGCCAACTTTCCTTTAATGTTGCGTCTGCATTTTTTGCTGTGTGCCAAATGTACTGTATTCTAAAGGATGTGAATTTGCATTGTTTTAGTTTTTCGACACCTATTAAATATGATGATGTCATAAATTGCAGGCTCACATTTTATTGTTTTATAATAATATAGGCGTATATATTTTGACATGTAATTCAGATATTTCATACCAGGATTTCTTTTCTAATTGCTAAACTTATTGCTGCTGAACTTTAAAAGGTCGCATTGTTCAACATGATTTGTACACGTAAAGTAATGATACTTTGATTTATGTCATTAAATAATATACATTTATATTAATAATGTAAATTAAAAAGATAGCATTTGAAATCCAACCTTTATATAATTCACAGCTGATATAGCGTCGCTCTCGAGACCTTTAGCACATATTCTTAGGAACCCACGCGCTGCTGAAAACGCCAGGTCAAGAAAAACATAGCTCAATGTACATACATGCATACAAACACACCAACAAACTACCCTGCCACTTTAAGGTCTAAAGGTCCAGTAGACATAGACATATTGTACAGTACAACTTCAGAAGATACAATGGGGGAAATAAGTATTGAACACATCAATATTTTGTCAAGTAAATGTATTTACAATGAGCCTATTAAAGTGAAATTTGCACCAGACTTTGGTATTAACTCGAACAATCCAGACAAAAAATCTAAACATTAAAGTCCACATGTAAATAAAGTTATGTGTAATAAAGTAGAATGAAACAGGAAAAAGGTATTGAACACACTAAGAAAAAGCAGTACACCACAGCAAGGAAAGGTGAGGAACCAGTTGAAAACCATAACTAATTAGGAGGCAACTCTGCCTCCAATCTGTGCTAATTAATGTCAGCTGGGTTAGAATGTATTGATAGGCTATAAAGGGAGGGTTTTTGTTACCAAGGTGCCACACAACAAACATCTAATGATGGGTAAAAGCAAAGAGCTGTTTTAAGACCTTCGCAACCAGATTGTTGCAAAACATGAAAATGGAATTGGCTGCAGACGTATTTCACAACTTCTGAATCTTCCAGTAAGCACCATTGGAGGCATTATCCGTAAGTGGAAGCAACATCACTCCACCATCAAACGGCCATGCACGGGAGCTCCTTGCAAGATTTCTGATCAGGGTGTCAGAAAGATACTTCGAAGAGTAGCCAAGGAGCCAAGGACCACTAGGAAAGAGCTCCAGAAAGACTTGGAGGCAGCAGGTACAACTGTGACAGAAAGAACAGTAGGCAATGCACTCCACCGCCATGGCCTCTGTGCGCGCTCAGCCCGCAAGACTCCACTACTGAAAAAAAGACATGTAAAAAGTCGTTTAAGGTTTGCCAAACTACATTTGGACAAGGCAATGAACTACTGGGAGCACGTACTCTGGTCAGATGAGACCAAAATTGAACTTTTTGGCTGTCACACAACACACCATGTTTGGAGGAGAAATGGCACTGCACATCACCCGAATAACACTATACCAACAGTGAAGTTTGGAGGTGGAAGTATCATGGTGTGGGGCTGTTTCTCCTCTCGTGGTACTGGCAGACTTCATATCATTGAAGGAACAATGAATGGGGCCATGTACAGAGAGATTCTTGAGATGAACCTGCTGCCATCCACCTGGATGCTGAGGATGAGACGTGGGTGGACCTTCCAGCAGGACAACGATCCAAAGCATACAGCGAAGGAAACTCTCAATTGGTTTCAGAGAAAGAAAATCAGCTTGTTGGAATGGCCCAGTCAATCACCTGATTTAAACCCAATCGAACATTTGTGGAAGCATCTGAAGATCCAGATTCACAAGAGGGCCCCCAGCAATCTTCAAGATTTAAACACAATCTGTGTAGAGGAATGGGCCAAAATCCCACCTGAATTCTGCGGGAGATTAGTTACTTCATACAGAAAGCGCCTTGAAGCTGTCATTACAAACAAAGGCTTCTCCACAAAGTATTGAAGTAATTTCAGTTAGTGTGTTCAATACTTTTTTCTGTTTCATTCCACTTTATTACACATAACCTTATTTACATATGGACTTAAAATCTTCAGATTTTTTTTCTGGATTGTTTGAGTTAATACCAACGTCTGGTGCAAATTTCACTTGAAAAGGCTCATTGGAAATACAGTTACTAAACAAAATATTGATGTGTTCAATACTTGATTCCCCCATTGTAGCTGATATGTTCTCTACATTGTGTGTTTGTTGTTCACCTGATAATAGGTATCTCATCTGTCTTGTCTCTACTGGCCACCTCGTTAACGTAGCTATGCACGGAGTTTGCGCTGAAGAAAATGATTTGAGTCGTGCTAACAGTGGTGAATAATTGATTAATTGTACTGGTATTGGTGGTAGTGTATCTACAGATGAGGCTATCAAATTGAACCAGAGGGCACACACACACAGACACACACACACACACACACACACACATTGTAAAAACAGATATGGACAGCTGTGCTTAAGAGAGCACTCTTAGCATTGACATTGCCAGTAGTTCGGCTTGATGAAGCATTTACGAATTGTCAGTTACAGTAGGTGGCCTATTGGCCCACATGGGTTTATAGTGTCTCATTGTGCCATTAGTGTTATGTTTTAATTCAAACAAATTACATCTTGATGTTATTTACATATTTCTTTCATATTAGGACCTACTTGAATTAGGTTAATTGATTTAGACGCCATAGTGGCTCGAAATATAGCTTTTTGTAACAGTTTGTCAGTGTCTAAATGCAGTGCATTGATTTTAAAGAGAATTGTGGCTGGTGTGCGTTTTCTTGGTGTCGGCCTATATTAGCTACTAGGGTAATGCACGTAATATATTCATCCGAGAAATGTGAGGGCCATGGAGCAGGCCTACTAAAGTTTGACACAACTCGTGTATTTTCTAGCTTCACGTATTTTCTAGCTGACAAGAAGTTAAACTGGTCAGGATCAGCGGTCAAAGTGCTCCTCCAAAATCGGTAGGTTGTGGGGATGGTGGAGGCGGTTCCTCGTTGTTTTCCAGCCAATCCTTGATTGAGTCAACCGCTGTCAAGCAGCCAGCTGAGCGCAGGGGTAAGTGTACCGCGAAGCAGGGGGCTGGGAGTTTCAGACGCAAGTCAGAAAACTTTGACAAGCGCAACAAGCACTACTGACTTTTTTTTTCCCCGGGGGGAAGAACTCGCTTGAACACCTTCTGGATTTACCTTTGGGTGAATTGGGTGAAGGCTGTGCAATCCTCGGCAGTGATCTGAGACTGTACAGCTCGATCCCGCAGTTTAAACCTGAGTTTCCTTACGGACTTGAATGCGAGGAATAGTCTAGTCTAAACAAATAAGATATTAAGTAATCTTTGATTGGTTGCGCATCATAAATAATTTTCTACGGTTTTGAAACGAGTTCAGAAGTGGATTTAGACTTGGAATAACAACAACGGTAACCTTTGAATGAAAGAAACATGACTGGCGATAAGGAGAAGAAAAGGTATGGTTGCAGTAATAACTCTAAACGCCATCGTAAAATCATTATAATAAATTGCTTTCAAGGTTCAAAAGTGTACGGACTTCTTACAACTTTGAAATAAAGAATATGCACTTGTTTTTGTGGCTGTTGTGTAAAATAAAGTGTAGCCGTGTTTTATTTTCTGCAAAACCTGTTGCAGCATAATGAGTTCTGATGCGCGCCGCAACTAGACCGCAATTTGCAAAGTAGTTGTAACCTCTATGTGCGGTCGAAGTTCTGACATTTATTGAATAGAACTGCATTAGAACACATAAAAGCGTGCTGGTATTATGTAGTTTTCCTCTTGAGACACGTGCCCGTGGACAATTATGTAACAAGCCGGCTTTTAACTCTATCATTAGCAATCCTTTTCCCGTGTAAGACTTGTCTGCTATAAATAATACATATTGTAAAGCGTAAATCCCCAAGCAGAGATTCGTATGCTTTATTTATATCAACAACAAGCATTAGCCTCCTACTCAAAAACTTAATGACAAAGCTAAGTACAGTAGCAGTTAGCTCACATTTTAGTGTAGTAGTTTGTGTGCAACAGTTCATGTAAGGTATTCTGTCATTACATTTATTTTTGATCAAAAGTTAAATAAATCATATTGGCTCTTAAAGGCACATTTTCCACTTCCTAAACTTTCCCCTATATTACATTTTGTCATTAGTTTAATTAAATCCGAATCTTAATGAGCTATTCGAAATTCATAACGAAGACAGAAAATGTATAAAGTTTTACAAAAAATCCATTGCCAAGAGGTAAACTAGAACCATAACCGTATATTTAGGGTGGGACGGTAGGGGCATGTCCCTACCAATGCCGAAGGACCACTGAATTGTCCCTACCAATAATCTATCTAGTACATGGCTTTCATTAATTGTATCCACTCCAGTGACCCCGCAAAAGGGTTAACCGTAAACGTCGTTGACGTTTCCCCTCCTACCTCCACCTAAATAAATCGTTATTTTGATTGGTTTAGCACAGAGTCGTTCATCTAAATCGTGCATTAAACAACAGTCTGATGTTGCGCACCCGAGGCAATAAGAAATCAGACAAGGACAACCTGGACTGGAGTGCGATTTGTGAGCATGTGGTAGGCAGCCACATATTGTTTACACTGATACGTCTTATAATCACGTTATGAAAGTACAAAGCAGTATACCACATTACTAGTAGCCTACAGTTAAAAAAAAAAAAATAGTTTGTATGTTGGCCCGGGCTAATTGACTACGTTTTAAAACAGGTATTACCATATAATGTAGCCTGCTGTGTAAGAAGTTATGTTATTTTCCCTTCTAACTTAGCCTAACTACGATTTCACGTTTGTGTAGATAAAAAACACTTGCCCCCATTGCCTGGGGAACGTATCATTAACTGCCCAGTGAGATGAATATCCACCAGGGATGATGAAGTCTTGAGTTGGCATATATCAAAAAACTTGCATTAGTGCTTCAAATCTCATCCATCTTCTGTCATACACCACTGAATTGCACATACCTGCTTTAATATTTGTTTAAATGTTAAAAATGTTTTGATTTTATGAGGATTTATTTTTTGTTTGAATTTTTTTGCTTTCTGATTGCAGAAAGGGAGAGAAAAATATTGGGAAAAATGTGTATTTGTGCATGTGTGTTTGTGCCGGTTGCTACCAGCATTTGTTTGAGCGTGTATGTGAGACACACAGAGAAACTGACCAAGAGCGTTTACTTAAAATAACGTAAGAATAGCCAAATGAAAAGAAATACATGTGACCACCCTGGTCAAGTATGAAAAGGAACAACCAGCAGCTACGGAATAAGCTTGACATCCCTGAGAGTAAATCAAAAGAGGATGTCCTTGGAGACACAAGGGTCCCATGTAGGCCTCTGGGTTGGGATTGGGTATCTCCCGCTCTACCCAGGCCCTGCCTCGTGACCCTCAGCCCAGCTCTTCCTTCATGAGCTACGCTGCCACAATCAGATCCGACCCCAGCTCAAACAAGGCAGGTACGAGGAACACCAGCTACACACTCCAATCTCTGGCATCAGCAAAAAATTGTAATTTAGAAGAAGAGTGTGTGTGTGTGTGTGTGTGAGTGAGAGAGAAAGAGAGAGAGAGAGAGAGAGAGAGAGAGAGAGAGAGAGAGAGAGAGAGAGAGAGAGAGAGAGAGAGAGAGAGAGGTTGGGGGGGTGGGGGTGGCAAGGTGGCCAGAGGGAGAAGCAGAAATGAGCATACATTTTCATCAAAACGAACTGGTTCACATTTGACTGCAAACCGCTTGGAGCTTGCTCAAGAAGAGGCCATTTTAGAGAGCGAGCCAAATGTGTGCGCTGCAAGTGACTCGGCTCGAGATGAAAGGCAGGGAGGGTGTTTGTGTGTGCATTGTGCGTGCGGGCGTGTTTATATGTTTGTGTGTAGGCCATATATTTATATACGTGTGTGTTCCTTTATGTGTGCCCCCTAAAGGCATGTCTGCTCTTGCTCCCTAACTGTTAATCTTAATTGCTGACACGACAGAGATTCACAGTCCCTGCCTTGGCCGTGCGCTGCAAATGTTTATTTTGAGCTGCAGATACTTCATACCATTTTCACAGGGCCAGATGTTATTGTGAGAGCATCTCTTTACGTAACGGTTTCAGGTGTCTATTGACTTACTGGCCCTCTCATAGGTATCCTTCAAGTCGGCGTCCAATGATCACGCGCTATAAAAAGCCAAAGGTTTTAATTCGGTCGGTGCGGGGGGAGAGAGAGCTGGCCCCTGCAGCTACATAGCGCTGTGTGTGTGTTTAAATACCAGTCATTCCTGGAATCTCCTCGCACAGTCAGTCAAAGTGTCTGTGGCGTTGTCCTCATCATCTTAATTATGGTCATCGTCCTCGCCACAACATGGAACGTTTGCGTTCCGTTTCGAATGGCGCCGAGTCTGCCCTGAGAAAAAGAATGAATCCTGCTTTGGTCGGTCGTTGCATCACTGCTTATGACATCCATCGCTGCCGGTCTTCTACTTCCGTCTCACACACATAGCAAAAGAATGATATCAAAAAAGGGGCATATAAAAAAAGAAGAGAAGAGCTCACGGAGCGAGAGGCCTCCCGTTTCCTGTTTCCGCTTCACATCGGTGGCCCTCGGTGGCCCTCGGTAGCTAGACGCCAGGTTGGGCTGGCCCCTTGCCCGCCGTGCCAGCGCACGGACCAGCCAAGCCTGCGGGTGGGCTGGCGGCCAACCAATACCCACACTGTGCCCTCCACAAACACCCTTTGCAGTCCTCTTTGGGACAGAGGGGAGAAGGGATGAAGTGAGAGAGAGAGAGAGAGGGGTGAGGGGGGGGAGTGAGGGAAAGAGAAAACGTTAGAATGAGGGAGACAAAGGGAGATCATGTATTTATATATATATATATACAAAGTATATATATTATATTCACTGCAGATTCATATGGTCCCTCCGCCACACTTTCTTTGACCCAACGCATGACAGCCCCTTTTTGTCTCTGATGAAAGGGATGAGAAAGGAGGGGGGAGAAGTCATCGAGGGACACAGAGTGACCTTATGGAAAACAAACTACTCCACCTCGCTCTCTCAAAGGGCTATTACGAAGGGGCAAGCGGAGCCAAGACGAGCTAATCTTTCCTGCCTCTCTGTCTTTTTTTTGACACCTCATTACTCTGGAGGAATTAGACAGACAAACAACAGTTGGTTTAAGCCGAGGGGGGGGGGGTCTGGGTTCAAAGCCCAACCGAAGAGAGTGTTGAGAATTTGACAGAAGCAAAGTTAACGCTGCGCTCTGGGGGAATGATTGAATCTGACTGGATGAACATCGTGAAGGGGGGTGGGAGGGGGAGGAGGGGGGGGGGGGGGGGGGGGGGGGGGGGCAAGCAGGCAGTCCAGTGTTGATTGAAGCATGTGTAGTGAGGGCCATCCGCTGACCAGGCCCATAAACGCCACATAAGCACACACACAAACACACACACACACACACACACACACACACACACACACAGACACACACACACACACACTCTGACTCACTCAGTCACCCACAAACACACAAAAACACACAAACAAAAAAATGAGTCAGGCAGTTCTGGGACTTAAAAACTCTCTCTCTCTCTCTCTCTCTCTCTCTCTCTCTCTCTCTCTCTCTCTCTCTCTCTCTCTCTCTCTCTCTCTCTGTCTCTCTCTGTCTCTCTCTGTCTCTCTTACACAACAGTCAGATAATGGGCCACTTCACTTGGCCCCAGTCCCCATGCTGTTTTTAGCCCTGCACCGGTCAACAGGGAAGAACCTGTCATTTCCCCTTTTCCTGTCGGTGAATTTTTTTTTTTTTTAATAAGGCTGTTTGTATTGGGTTTAATAGTAGCTTAAACGCAAAGCGCGAGTCATAAATCTGTCTGTTGGGAGGAAGGGGGCAGGGGTGAAAGGTGGGGAGAGAAAGCGAGCTCGCCGTTCCCAGCTGTGTGACTTCTCTCCGCTAGGGTCTGGTATGGACTCGTATTGTCACTAGATCTCCGCGGGGCCGGAGGGAGAGCCGTCGGAGGGCCGTTGTGGGCGCAGGCGGCTGAACTCTCAGCAGGGGGAGGCAGCAGGGGGCCTGGCGAGGCTCTGGGAACCTCTCCTCTCTTTCCCGCATTCCCTCCTTCGCTTCTCTCTCCTTTCCTCGTGGCTGTCCGTGTGATTGTATGGCTCGGTGTGCTATATATATTTTTTTTTGCACTTAACCTTTGTTTTCTACTTTAGTCTTTTGAATTATGTGTCCACCAAACGTAAGATACTTTTAAAATATATCACAAATGTCCTCAAGGTCTCCGTTTCCTTACTCTGCCTCCTCCAGAGCTCTACCTCCTCCAGAACTCTGTCTCCTGGCACTTCCTCATAAGCAGCCCCTCTACTTCCTCTTCCTGTTCCCATCAGCCAATGGCCGGGGTCTGTAATGGGCTTCCTTTGTCACCTGGCTGCTCTCCAAAGCCCCAAACACACTGCCTAAGTCCAAAGACGCACTCCGTGCTGATTCTTTGTTAGTTGTTTGGCGGTTTGACAATGTTGTTCGGCTGGCACAATGCAACTGGAGGAGGAAGTGTTTTTGTTTGCTTTTGTTCTGTTTCTTACCCGTTGTTAGTTGACCATTAAAGGGATACACCATGTTTTTTTTTTGTGGAAATGATCTTCTTTTCTTTATTGCCAAACACAGCCAAGTCTATACAAACCCTGTCTACTGTATGTCCATGTGTTCACTTCAAGCGGAGCTCGACGCGCACAAATCCAGAGTCTGAGAACGCACACCTCCAAATGACTGCCGACAATCTTTCTCTTGACGAAATGTCGCTCCTGTTCCTCGTTCTGCTGTTGACCTTGATGCGTATGTTGCCGACACCAGCATCATCCTCCACGGCCCCTGTGTTATTGGAGCCGTGACTCACCGCGCGATCTCACCTCTGCCCCCGGCCGCAAACTGTTGACACTCAGAGACACTGTGTTTGTGTGTTCTCACACACCAGTGGGTAGAAAACACCCAGAGGTCGGGTGAGTGACATGACGGGACATTTAGTTGACACTCCGTTCTGCGCGTGTTATTGAAACGTTCCCATTCAAAGACTCATAGTTAGTTATTTCCTCACAAATAATTACAAAATAATTTTGTGATATGTGACAACGGTATTAATAACTTTGTGGGTATAGAAATTCTTAGATAGATACTGAGAGGAATCGGGATATGTGTTTTTGTTTGTGTGTGGCAAAGCTAGGGAGACATTCGATAGCAGATCAAGCTTAAGGTGTATGGTTGAACAGCGTTTCTCCGTCACAAAACTCGGGGAGATTAGGAGGGCACTACACATCTATTGTGCTCTGATCACGGAGGAGGGAGGGCGTTAACGGACGTCGCTCTCAGGCCGCGCCCTTCGTCTCGGGTTTCCCATTTTCGGTCCCTGTCTCTTCACGGTCAGCTCATCTCCATCTCTCTCTCTCTCTCTCTCTCTCTCTCTCTCTCTCTCTCTCTCTCTCTCTCTCTCTCTCTCTCTCTCTCTCGCTCTCGCTCCATCTCTCTCTCGCCATAGTCCCAGTCTCTCACTCATACTTATGCTCCTTAAATCATCTTTCTGCCAAGCTGGGCCTGTTTAGTATTCTACAGGGAAGCCCTACTGGGCAACTGCTGCGCTTGCTGCCACCTGTGGCTTTAGAATATTAGCCTTCTTTTCATTTGAGGGCAACTCACCAAATGATGCACATCCATACTATGTGGTTTGTGTGTGTTTGTATCTGCGTCCTTTTCACCGAGTTGAAAAATTATCCAAACCTCTGTGGGTCTAGCTATCTGTGTGTGTGTGTGTGTGTGTGTGTGTGTGTGTGTGTGTGTGTGTGTGTGTGTGTGTGTGTGTGTGTGTGTGTGTGTGTGTGTGTGTGTGTGTGTGCGCGTGCGTGCGAGTGAGTGTGTGTGTGTGTGTGTGTACTGGGCCTTTTTCCTCTGTGTATATCAGAGACATCAGCCATTTCCTGACGCATGTGTGCCCTGTTTAAATTGGTCCGGGTCTTGGATCTTGGACTATGGGCCCGGCTACTGGAACGGGCCTCAGCCAGACAGGTGGGGCTGCGAGGCTGTTCTGCGTCGCCTTGGTGGGTCACCCGAGCTGTTTGTTTGACTGGGCCTTTCTAGAACACTCTGTTCCCTGTGATCGCAGATTAGCCCGTGGCGTATTGTCGGGCTCTGTTTGTGTTTAATCAGACGCCAAAATGACAGGAAGGCCCACTGTAAGCAAGGGAAGGTTGTGTGTGTGTGTGTGTGTGTGTGTGTGTGTGTGTGTGCGTGTTCGTCCGCGTGTAGTGCACGCGTGTGTAGCGTGTATGTCTGCGTGTGTGTGGTGTGCGCTCGTTAAGTAAGGATGTTAATAGTCTTTTTTTTTACCTTAAAGCACCTTTGCCAAGCCTCGTGCAATATGAATGAGCCTGTGTACATACTGTACACCGACCGTGAAAACGAGTTGATCAATGTTATAGAAACTTTATTGTCCCTTATCATTTGGTTCTTTCAAAATGAGGCCCACTTGATATGTGGGGAACTAACAGTCGTTATACATGGTTGTAACTGTGGTAGGTGTGTTTGTTTGTGTGTGTGTGTGTGCGTGTGTGTTTAGGTGTGTGTGTGTGTGTGTGTGTGTGTGTGTGTGTGTGTGTGTGGTGTCAGAGTCTTGTTGCCTCGTCTATCTGGCTGTTCTCATCTTTAAACAACCAAGGTCACTAACTCTGGACACATTGGTGCTTTGAATAAAATGCAAGAGCACTGGAACAGAGCAGAACACCACGGAACAAGAAATATAAAACCGCACAAGAAAAACGAGAACAGCACATAACATTATACAACAATCCTGAACAATATATTAGAATATAATATAATAGAATTGTCAAAACAAGATTATCCTAAACTGTAAAAAAAAACAAATCCCTTTAAAAAAGGGTCAAATGACTGGTAGCAACGACTAAGAATATAATATAATATAATAGAATAGAATAAATATAACCTAAAACGCCTTGTCCCTGGGATGCAACCTGGGCTTTCATGGCACTGGGGCCTGGACCGTCACATGGGGCGAGGGGCTGTTTCTGGAGCAGGGTCTGGTTCTTGGGGATGTCTCTGCTCCTTATCACAGTGATTGTTTGTGTGTCTGTGTGGTTGTTTATGGGTTTGTGTTTGTGTGTTTTTTATCCCCGTGGGCTTCTGTGGATTTATGGTAATACCCAACAATGTACCGTGTTAGCGCGTGTACAAGTCGACCTCGTGTTGAAGTCTACCCCTGACTTTGGCGATAAAAAATAGGGATAAATATTTTTTTCCGTAATGTTATGGTTAAGGCCCAGAGGGGAGTCTCTCTCTACACTATATAGGACTACAGCAGCAACAACTAATTTGACTTTGCATAGGCCCAGGGATAGAAACTATTACCTTGGGTATTGTCAGCGGACGTATGAAGTGACTATCAACATGGCGCTCATGAAGAAAAACTATATTTAATGTAAGTTGAACAAAAATGGTTAAATATCAGTGCACAATGTGAGTTTTCAAGTTTATAATTGAATATATGGTATAAAAGGCCCTTCTCTACACTGCCTATAGCACTCGAGCCGATAAATCGATCAGGTAAGGGTGTCTATTTTTTAGAAACTTCACTTACCGCGACAGACTTAGCCCTAAAAAAATGATGTATTTTGTATTGGTCGATCCCGAGTCTAAGTCGACCACCCAACTTTGAAGTTTATATTATGATGTAAATTTCTCGACTTATATATATAAGTATATGAGTATAGGTATATACCCTGTGTTAGCTCTGTATATGCCCTTAGAGTCTATCTCGCTGAATGTCTGTGTTGACTGACAGCTCAATCTAAATGTGTCCATAGAGGAAGGAGGAGTGACAGAACTCTGATTTATAACGCAGGCGAGCAGAGAAATGGAGGCCGGAGCTCTGCATCATTACACGAAGCAAACTCAATTATAGACACATCAAACCGGCTGATGTAAACCGAGATGGTCTTTCGCTAAGGGATGGAAGAGGCCTCAGTGAGTTAGGGTTAGCCCCCGTGCTCGGGAAAGTCAGGTGGCATTCCTAGAACTTGCAGCCCAACCGCTAAGGCGCCTCAGCATACTTCTACATGGCCTTATCTGTTTCCCTTGTCTTTCAAGGAACAAGTGATGGGTGTATGTGCTAGTTCCCTCTTATCAAACCACCGGCCTCATTAGTCGGCCACATAATCCTTCTCAGTACTGTGCCGGGAGGGCAGTGGAACGAGGTGGGGAGGGAGGGAGGGAGGGAGGGAGGGAGGGGGGGCGGAGGGAGCTGTGTTTCGCCGTGCGACGGTGGTTCAGCAACTTGGGGCTGGCGCTGTCAGGTGCTTTCTCAGAATGCCAGGTATGCGTTCCATGCCAGTGGGCCCTGAACCTGTCAGAATGCTGCCTCGCCGACTGCTATATAAGCCGCTGGCGCCGCGCCCGTCGCGCACCGTGGCACGAACCTCCTCTGGCCTGTCTCACTCGCTCTCTCTTACTCTCAGGGACCTTCTGCCACAGCCTGTCTCACTCTCTCTCTCTGGGACCTGTTGGTACCTGTCTCACTCTCTCTGGGACCTTACATCCCCTTTCTCTCTCGCTCAGGGATTTACCACTGCCTGTCTCACTCTCTCTGGGACCTACCATCCCCTGCCTCACTCGCTCAGGGACTTACTGCTGCCTGTCTCACCCTCTATGGAACCTACCATCCCCTGTCTCTCGCTCAGGGACCTACTGCTGCCTGTCTCACTCTCTCTGGAACCTACCATCCCCTGTCTCACTCGCTCAGGGCCCTACTGCTGCCTGTCTCACTCTCCAGTGAACCTACTTTAAATGCATATATACTGCCACCACCTGTTTCACACTCATGGACCCACTGCGGGCTGTATCACTCACTGTCAGGGGGTTGCCACTGCCTGTCTCACTCTTTTTGGGACCTGGTGCTGCCTGTCTCACGGTCTCAGGGACCCTCCCCCGCCCGTCTCCCTCCGACTCGCTGTTTGAACCTGCGTGCATCGGCACGGCCTATCTCACCTGTCAGGAAGCGCGCCGCTCTGTCGGCGAAGTCAAGCTGGTCCGTCTGACGCCCGGCGTGTCTTATCTCTCTAAGCGCCGCGAAACTGTGCCCTCACCAGAATGCGCCCCAGCCCTTCTCTCTCTCGCTGGTAGAGATACGGCAATAGGACGCAATTGTTTTTTCAGTGCGCACTCACCTGCTTGCATGGTCACACTCATGGGATTCTGTCTGTCTATTTCTGACTCTCTACATTGAAATGTTGGCTTACTGCACTGTACGTCGACATACGAAAACAACAGTAATCCCTCACGGGTGCGAGACAGATCACGAAGCACTTCCGCTCTGTGTTTTAGGCCGATGGGATACGTAATCATCCCGTCAGTCATTCCTCATTTGAGCTTAACAGGGGAGGAATGCGTCCGCGTTTTTCCTGTGGGTGAGGTGTCATCCCATAAACGGTGCGTGACACAGTGCTCCATGCACCAGGGAGAAGCTCAAAGGTTGAGAGCACGGAGGCCATCAGTCAGGATTTCAATCCCGCGTGTTTTCAGGAAAGAATAACAACAGCGCGCACTGATGCTGTCTGTCGGAGGTTGAACGACAATCGTTTCTTTTGTCAATATGACCTCTAGAAAGGTGAATACTTCTTTTGTAGACTAAGCTTGAAGGGGTATGCTATGCTGTTGCCGAAGGGACAAAGTTTAAAGTTTAATGATTGTGTGAGTGTGTGTGTGTGTGTGTGTGTGTGTGTGTGTGTGTGTGTGTGTGTGTGTCTGTGCATTTGTGTGTGTATTGGGTAGAAGAGGCACATTGCTTAATTTAGGTAGTATGCATGGAGTGGCGTGTTTGTGTGTGTGTGCAGCTGACCTTAAGATAATAACACCTGACCAGGAATGCTGAGTCAGCACACAGCTGTTTGCGTGTGTGTGTGTGTGTGTGTGTGTGTGTGTGTGTGTGTGTGTGTGTGTGAGAGAGAGAGAGAGAGAGAGGCTCTTTCGCGTTTGTATAATGCAAATTTATAGTGTTGAATTGTCTTGCAGTCAACGCGATATATCGTTTTAAATGGTAATTTTTGGCCTCCTACTAGATGACTTTGCTATAACCGCCCTTACAGTTGCTATAGTATAAACATGGTTTGCAGACGGCAGTACTTCACCCATTTAGCCATGACTAATGCAATATCAGTAAATCATAATTTAAGGGAATACACACGTTCACTCACACACTCTTAACTGGTTGACCTCCGCCCGGTGTCCTGACGTCCTTCAGGGTCTCTCACCGTTTGTTTTTTCCCCCCCAGCACTGACATTTGTCATAAATCAAAGTGGCCCAGTTGACAGTTCCTCCTGGCATGTTGACATTCCTCACACTCCTCCCAGACAGCTCTGGCTCTGAGGGAGTGTCAGTTGCAGGTTCACAGCATTAACGGTAACTGTAAGGACGTGCGAATGTGACACCTCGCAAAACATCATATTTTAATAGAGGAAGTTATTCAAACGAAGCTTTGATGTGAAATGTGTTCCACCTCCGCGACACATTTGTACTGACATGTCAGCCAGAACGAGAAATGTAACGGCGGTCTCAAGATTGTTTCACTGTAGCAAGATAAACTTTCGAAACTTTTTTTTCGGGCTCTCAAAATCTCGACGTGAGGCATAGTATGTGCTCCGCCACCCCAACAAATTTGCGGTGACATGTTCGCCAGTACCAGAGACGTAGCAACAGTCTCAAGCTTGGTTCCGCAACGTTAAAAAAATCAACTCGAGCGAGATGGCTGCAAGTGATACGGCTTGCATGTTGACTCGGAGCCTGAACGCAGGACATTTTTTTAGGCTGTGCAATCATTTCTGGGAGTCCCCGGGTGAGCTGATGGGCTCAGGAGATAGCTTTGCTGGAAAGATCGGACGCTGCCCATGGCAACGCCAAGGAGGACAGACGCTGCCCCAGAGGAGGGAGCGTCCGACCGTGTCTCAATATGGCCGACCCACGTTGGACACATTATCTCTAAATGCTACCGCTCCGCATACAACTCTGACTGGAAGTCTTCTGCTCAGTTGCTCGCTCACTCTCTGCTGTGGACTTTCGTGACCCAACTGTCCTGTAATGGCCTTACACTGTCTTATAATCATTTCAATGACTTGGCTGTCTAATAACTCTGTGTGTGTGTGTGTGTGTGTGTGTGTGTGTGTGTGTGTGTGTGTGTGTGTGTGTGTGTGTGTTGTGTGTGTATGTATGTGTGTTTGCGTGTGTGCCGACATGTATGTGTGTGCTTGCAATGACTGAACAGTTGGATGGTTGGGGAAGTTAATTACCTTAATGACAAGATGGGCTGCTGTATTTTTGATGTGTGTGTGTGTGTGTGTGTGTGTGTGTGTGTGTGTGCGTGCTGTATGTGTATGCTGGTGTGTTGGTTTGTGATCATGTGTGTGTATATGTGCATGGGTGTTTGTAATTTTGTGTATGGGCATCTTTGTCTGTGTGTGTTTTTGAGTGTGCGTGTTTGCCAGACTGACTGGGGAAAGTAGATGGTGCTGACAGACGTGAAACTTCTATGCACGTTTAAGTCGAATGAACTCATTGGCCAGACAATCTTCAATCTCCTACGCGCGCGCGTGTGTGTGTGTGGGTGGGTGGGTGCGCGTGTGTGCACGTGTGTGATTGTGCAAGTGCAAGTTGTGGTTCAGACAGCCAGGGAGGCCAATGAGGGCATTCTGAGGCTCCTTGGCCCACAGAAGCATTGTGACTCTATTGTTTCACATCCTGCAGTATTCCGCTGGGGTTGAGATTCATTAAATGTTTTCTTTCATATTTACCTCTTCCAATCGCTATTTAATCGGAGTTTAAGAATACATGCACTCTAGCCATCTGAACACAAGCAGGAAAGCAGGTCAGTTGTCAAGTGACGCCCACCGGATAACCAGGCTTAAATTTAGACATTGGTCTGTCCCCGGCTGTGTCCATGGCAACCAGGTTAATAGAATCCATTAATCGCTAAACAAATTAAGTGAAAGAACAATGTGAAGGAGATAAAAAAATTAAGTGGGTCTATGTGTTTATGTGCGTGTGTGTGTGAGTGTGTGTGTGAGCGTTGGCAAATTTGGACGCCTTTTGTGATTATTGGGAGACTTTGAGGGCTGCACCAGTTACATGTACCCTGGCGCTGACCCAAGTAACAGGACACGCTGAGCTGGACCGGCCTTCAGCCCGCCCTCGGTCTCGTTCACACAGGGAGGGAGTGGAGAGCGCGGTCCATTAAATTCACTGGTGTGGTCCACTAACTCACCAACACAGTCCCCATTATGTGCCGCATCGCTTATGAACACACACACACACACACACACACACACACACAGACACACACACACACACACACGCACGCACGCACACACACACGCACGCACGCACACACTCGCACGCACGCACGCACGCACACACACACACACACACACACACACACATATTTCACATGCACACACATACACACACATGCACACACACACCCACAAGCATGCCCAGACCCTTGACCCACACGGTTTTGGGAAAAATTTTAATTTGGCAATTGCACAAAGCACAATCATATGACTTAAAGAAAAACTTCAGCAAATCCAATTTTCTCTCTTTTCTCAGAAAACCAGATTTTGAGCAAAGGAAACTTAACGCCAGACTGATGTGGTTATTCTGCTGTGCTGCTAGCTTTCTTGGCCTGCATCATATTCTCTTATTCCGTGTTTGTTTTGGCTCGTTCATCGCTCCGTTATCTCGCTGGCTTTTTAAAGCCCTAATCTGTTTTACTTGCTTAATCTGTCTCTGCATTCGCTGTGTGTGTGTGTGCGTTTGTTTTTGAGCGAGTGTTCGGCGTACGGTAAGTGGCTGTTCTAAGATGTGGTGTGCCACAGTGGCATGGCACAGAGACTTACCCTGATCAGTGGCATGCGCAACCCCACAATAAAGCTGACCACAAACCACATATTTGGGCAAACACACACAAACACACACACACACACACGCACACACACACACGCACACTTCAGTAAAACAAAGGTAAAAAGTGATATTGTCCACTGAACCAAAGTAAACACAGATCAGAACTAAACATATTAACCACAGAAAAGAGCAAATATATCAGCAACATAGTTAAGATGTGTCCTTTGGAATACAGACAGCAGGCTATTGGACATCATATACTGTGCCTCACTTTTCACTTTCTGTGGCATTTACAGGAACATGACGTACTGTGGAGCTTCCCAGATTTAAGGATTTACTGTTTGTTGGGTTCCTTTATCTAAAATTCCCCTTCAGTGTTCATTCAAGAGGTCAAAGGTCAGCATCGATGTAGAGGGTTTATGGGAAAACAGGATGAATATTCCCGTAAGATGATTAGTTTTTTTCCCCCTGAACAACAAGCAGACAATGTAAAACTAAAAAGGAGTGCTTTGACTAACTCTCTGTTCACTTGTCCTATTTTCTAACTCGCACTGTGGCAGGCTGGGGGTGAGCTGGAATGGTGAAACAGGCAGTCTTTGTTTCCGTTCATAAAGATCCAGATTGCAGCCCCGTGCTTTTGATAGTGGTGAATCTGAATATGAATCGGTGCTGAGACACTTTCGGAGTGCGCTGCACCCCTAGGGCCAGGTTTTGTAGAATGTGGAGGCAACACGTGGATTTTCTCTTGCACCAGAAAGTGGGCAAAAGTCTCAGCTAAAATGGCAAATATATTGGAGTTAGCTTTACCGACCAAAGTGTTTGCTCATTTGTTTAAACCGATTTGTCCTTTCCCTAAGAATGTGCTGTTTTTCAAAGTAAGTGTTGAAGTATTACGTAATAGAGACATATCGTTTTAGGTCTGTTCATTCAGCGATAAATCACTAATTAGCCTTGTGACTGTAGGGAGCCTGCTTGCCTTTTTACCCTTGTTCACCTAAACTTTGCAGCAATGTCCCAATCTCACCAGGATGTGGCTGAATGTGTTGCGCCTCTGTGTGTATACGTGTGTGTGTGTGTGTGTGTGTGTGTGTGTGTGTGTGTGTGTGTGTGAATCTGTTGATGAAACAAAGAGGAAGCAAGCAAGATATTAAGAAAGGGTCTGTGCTATGGTGACATGATTTTCTTGTTGTTGTTGCTGTGGAGCTTGTGTGTTTGATTTGGATGTGAACACAAAGAAAGACGGTTTCTCTCTGTCTCGCTTTTGCACTGACTCGTAGATGCACACTCGTTGTTTTTGATACGTATGTCTGGGAGTGAGTGTGTGGGTGTGTGTGTGTGTGTGTGTGTGTTATCTTGAAGACGTTTGTGGTGACACTGCTTGGGCACTGACCTTCTCAGTAGCGCAAACGTTCGTTTGAGGCTGGTTGCACAGGAAGTGGGTTCACTTGCGATGGGGCGGATCTCTGAGAAACAAAACCTAGAAATGGTAATCTCTTGCACCCCTCTCTCTCTCGCTCTCTCTCTCTCTCTTTCTCTCTCTCTCTCTCCCTCCCTCCCTCTCTCTCTCTCACACTCTCTCTCTGTTTCCCTCTCTCTCATGTATGGTCCCATTACTGTACTCTCGCCACAGACCAGTGGTTCCCCTTTCCACATCCTCCATAGAGTCTCTGGCTGAGACAAAGATTCCCCCCCGCAACTCCACGCCTGTGTTTGAGACACTCTTTTAGGGCAGGAAGAGCAGAGTTCCCCAGAACGTACCTGCATGATTAACACAACATGAATATAGAATACCACCATCACCTACAACTCATTTTATAGTGCATTGTGAGATCACTACAGTAGATTTTTTTGTTCAACGGTAAATCAGTGGTTCCAGTGCTGAAGGATGAGGTGACCTGGAACCGGAAACCGCAATCAAGGCAATCAAGGCAATACAAATTGGGCTGAAGGAACATTATATTCGCATTGGAGTAGCATAAACATATCATGACGCCAATTTTAAGTTCAAAATACTTGTTTACAAAGTGGAATAGCCGATTATTATTGACCAATATTGACCAATAAACTTGCTTTTGGTCACATTGAAAGATCAGTCCAGTTCTTTCAGTTACAGAGAACTATTTCAAACATGTCTAGACTAGCCATAGCATTATTTTAAACCCGACTTATCTTTGCCGGCAAATGAAAACATTTTACAACCGTCCATAATGTTTTATCAGCAAAAAAAGAAAACCCTGCATTATGTTAAATAAAGAAGATATTTATGAATTTGGAAGAGAAGTGTGCTTGTTATGCTTTGCATGTGACCATATTAGAACAAGTTGCTCTTGAAAATTATGAACAAAATATATTTTAAATAGTGAGGGAAACAAATGTGTCTATTACACCTTTAAGAAATCAATGATTTTGCTCGTGCTCATGGACTCTGTGGTTCAGTTCTCTCATCTGTTTTGGTGTCCTTATCCTTTAGCTATAATTACATGTTATCACACAGTAGCTCCCACATGACTGATTGTCTGCTGTTTACCGATGGTTGAGTCCAGGAGGCTTGCCAAAGGAAACCCAATTTTAATCAAACATCACCCCTTACACCAGCATGTTCTTTTCCAAACTAGAGACGACTTCAGAAAAACACAACACAAAAACAACAGAAGACATCGTGTCACCACAAAATGTATGATCACAAACGAAATCCTGCTATACCGCACAAAAGCCAAAACAACGTCATAAACAATG
>JAPMUY010006033.1:260000-265000 GCA_026901105.3 Galaxias olidus | reverse complement strand
TTACTTGAAACAACTTATCCGCTAAACCCACAAACTCGGAGCAATGCGATCCCCCTCATAGCCCTCTGTGTACTCTACAAACACACCCACACACCCACACACACACACCCACACACACACTTGCTCAATCTCTCATTCTACTAAAGTCTGGGACTGAACTCTATGTAATGCAACAACTTTTCCTGCACTACAGTGTGTGTGTGCGTGTGTGTGTGTGTGTGTGTGTGTGTGTGTGTGTGTGTGTGTGTATTTGTTGGTGCCTGTGTAGTGTGTGTGTAGCGGCAGAGCGTTACATTGTAGTAATGATGTCATCTTTAACCTTCGCTACCAGCCCGATTGCGCCACATAGAATAGAGCAGAGTCCAGTCACAGTGTGTGTGTGTGTCAGTGTGTGACTGTGGACATCAATCCCTCCCTATCACTCTGAGATGACGAGCCAGACAAGGCACATGATCACTGTCGTGAATGACAGCCTGACATGACAGGATGTCGGTGTACAAATCCAAGTGTCTCCAGTTTGTTCTGGAGGTTTTAAAATCATAAAATATACGGTCAGACTTTACGTTACGGCCTTCCAACGGACGCTCTCATCCAAAGCGACTTACAATGAAATGTCAGGGGCGGTCCCCTATGGAGCAACATGGAGTTAGATGCCTTGCTTAAGGGCACACTGGTGGTGGTGTTCGCAGGTGGGCTTGAACTCGTGACCTTTTGGCCACCACCAGGTTGCAGTTCTACCTACTAGGCCACCACTATTCGAGACATCTTGCAATATGCGTTTATTCCATAACTCAGATATAAATACTTGACGCTGTATTGTGTGTGTGTGTGTGTGTGTGTGTGTGGGTTTCATTCCAGGCAGTGGTTTCGGCAAGAAGGACAAAGAGTTGAGCACACAGAGAGATTTCTTCATGAGGATGAAGTGCACGGTGACCAACCGCGGGCGAAACGTGAACCTCAAGTCTGCCAGCTGGAAGGTACGCTACCCTCTGTATTCCGCCCGGAGACAGTTTTCCCGCTCTTTTTGACCTTTAATGGCTGTGTGATTTGTCACGGGCATGCTGTGATTGTTGGTTGTGGCATGTCTGTTTATGGTTACGGATCGCTGGCTTACACAGGTTTCGTTCATCATTTTATTGTTTCCATAATATAATTTTATTTTTACTGCCCTGCTACAACATCATCATCGTCATCCGCTTTGTCCGGGGCTAGGTAGCAGTTCAAGCAGGGCATCCCAAACTGGAAACCCCAGGCCAGTGGGAGATTAATTCCACCTGGTCCTAGGTCTGCCCCGCGGCCTCCGCCCAGCTGCTCAACACCTCCCTAAGGCGGCCAGTAGAACTAGATGCCCGATGTTAGAAAGAAGCAGCGGCTCTATTGGCTGAACTTCTCATATCCCTAAGGGAGATTTGTAATCCGCGAGCTTTCGGTCATGACCCACCCTTCATGACCATAGGTGAGAGTAGGAACGAAGATAGACCGGTAGATTGAGAGCTTTGCCTTCTG
This sequence comes from Galaxias olidus, assembly GCA_026901105.3. Classification (NCBI taxonomy): domain Eukaryota; kingdom Metazoa; phylum Chordata; class Actinopteri; order Galaxiiformes; family Galaxiidae; genus Galaxias; species Galaxias olidus. Next base: position 263,494 of record JAPMUY010006033.1, on the reverse strand, counting down.
GCTCAGCTCTCTTTGTCACAACGGTGTCAACATATACACGATATGGAAACCTTTTTTGTTGGCCTTGCACAAAAGTAGAACTATATGTTAGAAAATTGGAATATCATTTGTAATAGCTTTCATATGCAAAGAGTCTAGTTCCGTATGTCAACACACGAATACGTGGTCTGCCACCTCCCAGGTGCTGCACTGCACCGGTCACCTGAAGGTGACCAACAGCTGCCCGCCGCCACGCGTCACCTGCGGCTTCAAGGAGCCCCCGCTCACCTGCGTCGTGCTGATGTGCGAACCCATTCCCCACCCTTCCAACATGGACACGCCGCTGGACAGCAAGACCTTCCTGAGCAGACACAGCATGGACCTGAAGTTCACCTACTGCGACGAGAGGTGAGTCGGCGAGCACGCACACACTCGAGCCAACCCAAAGCCTCACAGGCTAGCACTTACTTGCGCGCGTGTAACGGAGTCGCGTCGACTTCACGTGCACGTGCGTTCTTTCAGTTGTACAAGCCAACACACTTAAACACACAAAACACAAAAGTGAACAAAAACGTATTTCTTTGTGCTAAAATAGTTTGGGAGAGGTGCGGCTCCAACGTTTTCACCGATACAAATTCCATCCACGTGGACGAACACACGTCCAAACGGGCCCCCAGATGATTATACCGACTGAATGAGCTTGACTTGGCAAGAAAAACCCGTCTGAAAAAAACAACATCACTTTACTGTTTATCTAAGCACGCCAAAGGTTTACAGAAACACACACTGATTCAGATACACACAGGGTTACCCCCAACGTGTCCGGAAACAAAATGGCTTCCGTTTCCAAATGATCATCACGGCAGTGTGTGTCAATGAACGGAGTGTCATCTGTGGGCTTTAGGCCATGCATGACACACACACACACACACACGCACACGCACACTCAAACGCACACACACACACACACACACACACACACACACGCAGGTGTTCGCGCGCACACAAGTGAGCACACAGCAGCCAGCGTAAGGCCAAGACACTGGTCTCAACATTAGAAGCCGATAAAAAACATGCCGTGCTAGCCGTGTGTGTGTTTTGCTGCCGTGTGTGTGTGTGTGTGTGTGTGTGTGTTTTGCTGCCATGTGTGTGTGTGTGTGTGTGTGTGTGTGTGTGTGTGTGTGTGTGTGTGTGTGTGTGTGTGTGTGTGTGTGCGTGCGCGTGTGTGACCCGTAAACAAGAATGTTTTCTTCTCGCGCCTTTTTAAGCGACATTTCATAGCTGCACAAAACCAAACCGTCCCCAATTACCCAAATGAGGAGAAGGCTGTGGGTGGCAGGGGAGACTCATTTGGAGGGCTTACTCACCGGAAGAGAACCTCTTACCTGATATAAAAGAGAGAGAGAGAGAGAGAGAGAGAGAGAGAGAGAGAGAGAGAGAGAGAGAGAGAGAGAGAGAGAGAGAGAGAGAGAGAGAGAGAGAGAGAGAGAGAGAGAGAGAGAGAGAGAGAGAGAGAGAGAGAGAGAGAGAGAGAGAGAGAGAGAGAGAGAGAGAGAGAGAGACAGAGAGAGAGAGAGAGAGAGAGAGAGAGAGAGAGGGAGAAAGAAAGGGAGAGAAGACGGGGGGAAATGCTGTGGGCACTACGGAGGGAGAGGAAGAGCGAGAGACGGAGGGCGAGTAAGAGCAGGGGCGGGGATTGGGAGACACAAAGCACGGGGAGACAGGATCAGGAACAACTGGAAGTCACGTCTTTACTCAGCTCTGGAATGCGCCGCTCCACCAGTCTGCGTGTGGACCGGCTGGCCTTCGGAGAGACACGCCGGACCGAGCCAGCGCGTGAGAGAGAAGGGGAATAAGGGTGGGCGTGTGTGCGTGTGTGTGCGTGCGTGTGTGTGCGCGTGTGTGCGTGTGTGTGCGTGTGTGTGCGTGATGACAGCTCGCTCGGAACGCAATCCAGCGATCGTCATCACAATGCCGTTCAGACGCTCCCTATAAAGCGTGCGTTTCCTCCTCTCCTCACGCGGAGCACCTGTCACCGGGGCCTGCGCTGTGTTCCCCTTCCCCCCGTAGCAGCCTCTCAGAGCTCACCCTGCCTTCCAAGATCCTCCTCTCCTTCCCCATCTCTCCTCTCTTCTCACCGTCATCCTCTCTGTTTGAACTCTCTCACCCTTCTCCTGCTCTCCTCTCTGTTCCAGCCCTCTCACCCTCCTCCTCCTCTCCCCTCTGTTTCAATTCATCCTCCTCTCATCCTTGCTCTCTGTTTCAGCCCTCTCACCCTCCTCCTCCTCTCCCCTCTGTTTCAATTCATCCTCCTCTTATCCTTCCTCTCTGTTTCAGCCCTCCTCCTCCTCTCTGTTCCAGCCATCCTTGCTCTCTGTTTCAGCCCTCTCACCCTCCTCCTCCTCTCCCCTCTGTTTCAATTCATCCTCCTCTCATCCTTCCTCTCTGTTTCAGCCCTCTCACCCTCCTCCTCCTCTCCCCTCTGTTTCAATTCATCCTCCTCTCATCCTTGCTCTCTGTTTCAGCCCTCTCACCCTCCTCCTCCTCTCCCCTCTGTTTCAATTCATCCTCCTCTTATCCTTCCTCTCTGTTTCAGCCCTCTCACCCTCCTCCTCCTTTTCTTCTCTCTTCCTGTCTTTCCTGCTCATTAGAATTTCTCTCCTTTCCCCTCCTGTCCTCCACCACTATCTCCCCCTCTACCCCCCTCCCTCCCCCCTCTCTCTCTCTTCCCCCTGGGCCTGAGGCTGCAGCTGTTGGGGAGTTATGTAACTGCAGGACAAGGGCCTGTGGCCAGTCTGAAGGGGCCTGTGTCACTGAAAGACACACACACACACACACACACACACACACACACGCACACACGCACACGAGCACACGCACACGCCCGCAGAAGCACGGTAAATGAATCCCACAAATCATCGACATTCAAACGGCGCGCCTCTCATCAGCCAGAGGAGTCTGTAGAGGTTATAAGATCTTTAAGCCCTCAGTGAGAGTATTGCTATTGGAATAAATCATGTTTACCATCCCCTTGGTCTGAGATACACTACCAGGGGAGACTAACATCTCTGTTAGTCCAGAGGGACAAGTGCAATTGGGATGACTGAATTCCCCCCGGATTTAACCCATTTTCCAGAATATTCCTGGAATGTCCCCACAGCTTTTCGAGCAGTCCATGATGTCGATAATGACCTGGGAATCCTCGGCCTTTTCGCCGTCACCAGGCTGTGAGGGAAGCAGGGGACGGAGAGGGAGGAACAAGGGACAAAGAATGCCAGGCTCACCGAATCAACACAAACCGTGGTCGAGCAGACAACCCGCGTGCCCGCAAACCAAGCAGAATCACCGCGAACTATTCTCCGGTCGAATGAATCGGGACTTGTGTGTGTGTGTCCCTCTGAACTACGCGTTCAAACCGCAGAGCAGCAGTCCGGATCTCGTTTGACTCGGTAGGCAGAGGGTGAGCGGTCACTCGACCAGTCCTCGTTCGCCCGGCGCGAACGCGACCAATCAGC
>JAPMUY010006033.1:205000-255000 GCA_026901105.3 Galaxias olidus | reverse complement strand
GTGCGTGTTCAGGTTGCTGTACCTGAACGCAACACAACCGTAAAAAAAAAAAACTTAAGCCTTGAAAAATTTGTGTCAACCAACATTTTCCATGTATAGTATATGTGTTTTTTTGAATATTTCCCTTCCCCCTTGGTCATGAGTGTGCGTGTGTTCCTGTGTCCCCCTCTAGAAGGACCTGAGTGATTCGGACCTGGAGACCTTGGCCCCTTACATCCCCATGGACGGGGAAGACTTCCAACTCCACCCCATTGTCCCAGAGGAGCCCCTGGCCGATGGCGGGGCCCCCGGGCTCCAGGACAGCTTCAGCAACATCGCCAGCCTCTTCCAGCCCCTCTCCTCCCCCCAGGCCCACTACCTGCCCCAGGTTGCTTCGCCGTGGGCTCAGGCAGGGGAGAAAAGGGCCTCCAACGGGGGCGCCATGGATCAACCCTACCCGGGATCCGTGCAAAGGCCCCCTTACCACGCCCCGGCCAGCACCCCTCTGTCCTCCATGGGGGGCAGACAGAATGTGCAGTGGCCCCCAGACCCTTTGTTACACTACCAGCAACAACAGGGACAGGCGGCTAAGCTGTGCCTGATGGACCCCATGTCGTGCAGGGGACCACCGTGTCAAAAGAACATGCCCGCCGTCAGCCTGATGCAAAAACAGAGGTGAGCAAAGTGTCAGTCTCTCAGCTGACCTGGTTTATTTATACATTTTATCAAACGAGATAAGCTACGGTTACGTAACGCTGTTGTCCTTTGTGTTACTGTGTGTGTGTGTGTGTGTGTGTGTGTGTGTGTGTGTGTGTGTGTGCTGCAGATCCATGGAGAACTTTGTCCAGGCTTACAGAGACATGAGTCCAGCCAGAGTGGCGATGACCAACAACTATAAACGTTCCTTTGCACAGATGGCTGTGGTCAGTCTCTCACACACATTAGTAATAGTAATAATAATAATAATAATAATAATAATACAAATAATAATAATAATGGCTTTAATTGTAATAGTATTTGTATGCCTTTCTGAGCTGATCTTTGTGTTTCTATTTGTGTTTGTGCATGTGTGTGTGTGCGCTCGCGCACGTGTGCGTGTGCCTGTGTGTCGTTCAGGTGGACGGGGGCCTCAGTAAGACGACAGATAACATGTGGAAGAGGATGAGAAACGAGAGCTGTGCCCTCATGGACCGTTCCCACAGTGCCAGCTCACTAGCAGGTAGATGAGAAGGGCTAACACCACGGTCTAGATTCAAGCTATCTATAACGGGGACGCTCTGATGGCAAACTCCCTTCAAACTGAAGGGCTACGGCAGTCACATAATCACCGGTTCTGGAAAACGTTGTTTGCCCAGGGAGTGTAACTTTCGGTTGAATCCATAAAATATAAACATGGCCCCTTTTTTAAGATAAACGTTGTGTCTCTCCCAGAACTAGGCATGGGCTTCCCAGGGGGTAACGCTCAGCGTCACAGCTCCCTGCAGCAGCACAGGAAGTCCCAGTTTCCAGGGAGTGGAATGGACACACAGTTTAGCATGCTGCCTGCCGCCAAGACTGAGGGTAGGCTGTGCTTTTGCTTTTGGGAGGACTGGAAATTTTTTGGATTCGATTTGTAATCGCCCGACGGGTAACACTTTTGTGGCTATTAAACTCATGTTCATGGAATACAGCGCGCAAACGACCCACAAAACTACAAACAGGGAGGTTTTGTCACACAGACACCTACCAAGTTGTATGCTAGGTTTTCTATGTTTAGTACGTTCCTTGAGCATTTGCATTTCAATTCATAGAGACAGGATCGCCACTGAAACGTCCACCATTCGGTTCATACATATTTTCCCTCTGTTCTGAAAAGCGCACTAAAAATAAATCTCCAGGAAAACATTTGCTTGACGCTTGATTGATCGGCCTGTTGGCAAGGTCACGGAGGACGCTGAGAAAGACTTTTAAACCAATACGGGACGCATTCCACAGTTTGCCGATTACCAGAACCAAAGGGTCAGCTCTATTGTTGGAGAGGAATGTATTTCGTGTGAACAAAGGATTGCTATCTCAGTGCTGAGGCCTTGGCGTGTACGCGATGGCACGGCGATGCTGATAATAATAAAATGAACTCTCTAAGATTGGGTCGACGTCAGTGAAGCATGTGGGAACTAAATGAAGACGAGGTAAAAGGCAACAGTCCCTAACTTCCTACTAAATGAATGTGTGTGTGTGGGTGTGTGTGTGTGTGTGTGTGTGTGTGTGTGTGTGTGTGTGTGTGTGTGTGTGTGTGTGTGTGTATTCTCTATACAGGGGTTGCCAGTCGTCTGCTGGGTCCGTCCTTCGACTCCTTCTGTCTTCCAGAGCTGACTCGCTACGACTGTGAGGTCAACGTGCCGCTGCAGGGCAACCTGCACCTGCTCCAGGGCAGCGACCTGCTGAGGGCCCTGGACCAGGTCTCCTAGACTCCCGAACCCCCCCCACTCCATATAGACCTAGATCCACAGCCCTGCAGGTCCACCTCCAGTCTCAGACCCAGACCCACAGCCCTGCAGGTCCAGCACCCAGCCACCACAGACCCACAGCCCTGCAGGTTCACCTCCAGTCTCAGACCCAGACCCACAGCCTTGCAGGTCCAGCACCCAGTCACCTCAAACCCAGACCCACAGCCCTGAAGGTCCAGCACCTAGCCTCAGACCCAGACCCACAGCCCTGCAGGTCCACCTCCAGCCACATACCCGACCCACAGCCCTGCAGGTCCAGCACCCAGTCACCTCAAACCCAGACCCACAGCCCTGAAGGTTCAGCACCCAGCCACCACAGACCCACAGCCCTGCAGGTCCACCTCCAGCCTCAGACCCAAGCCCACAGCCCTGCAAGTCCAGCACCCAGCTCCCACAGACCCAGTCCTAGACCCACACCCGGCAATCTCAGACCCTAGCCTCAATCCAAGCTATACTCCCAGCTCCCTGTCCTCCTCCTCAACACCAGACTTAGACCTAGCATTACTTCTAGTTCTCTAACCAGCCCTGGCAATACAGTATTACCACACTACCTTCAACCCAGCAGCCTCCAGCTGTCCCCTATATTTACCCATAGGAGGCCGAGAACCAATCCCCTTTGTTTGCATACAAAACCTGGCTACATTTCCACATTCCCTAGCCTGTCAAGCCCTACCCAACCAACTTATTATCATACCCGTAAAGGCCTGAGCGATGCCTGCCTACCTTTTGTCCCCGATCCCCTACAGACAGATGTCACACATACTGTACATACTCTATCTATCTATCTCTGTCACACACAGACAGAAACACATTCACATACACACCCACACCCACACCCACACACACACACACACACACACACACATGCACACACAGACACTCAAACAACCACACTCTGCCTCCTTATTCATCAACTTAACTGTCCTATTAAATGCATTTACATAACACAGGCTTTTAGGTCTGTTTGGGTCATAATCCTATCTTTATAAATTATATTCAGTGCTGTAAGCGTATACCTGTCAGTTATTATTTTGAGTAATTGTTCTGTCATGAAAAAGTTATATTCAAGTATATTTTTCCGATTTTATGCTATTTCTGGACTATTATTGTTGTTTGATCCAGGACAACAGGACAGACAAGGTATCATATCATCAGACTATTGCACTAGATAGTTCTCTGTCTTTCTTTCACATGTTCACCCAAACAGACGCACACAGACAGAAACACAAGCACATGAAGAACAAACAGAAACATGCATAAACGTGCACACACACCACACACACACACACACACACACACACACACAGACACAGACACAAAGACACATTGAATTCAAGAAACCTTTATTCAACAAATGGACTATTCAACTAATAAACAAAACCGTCAAGACAGATTAAACCTACTGTAAATTTCTTATGATGTTCTCAGTTTGTCTCTCCTTTTGTTGAGATCCCTCTCTATTTTCCATTTCATGAATCTATTTATGTGGTCCTCTGCTCTTACCTCTATTTTCTTTTTCATTCTCAATGTGGGGGTGGGGGAAAGGTGTGGTCAGTAACGCGACTTGTGTGACTGACGGTGTTCACAACCTAGACTTCATTAGACCCCCTGAGTTTGTCGCTCGTGCTTCCTTTCAGCACACTGTAAACCTTGTGCCTTTGTCTGGATTCTTCGAAAGATTTCAGGTAGACTTTGTCGTAGATTAAACTGAGTTCAGCCTTGCTCTTTGCTACGTTTCCGATCGTGGGTCCCTCTTATCGCTACTGTCTTCTGCTTGAAAGTACTGTCTTTCGGTGGTGACCACTTTTGAATTTGAATTTTAGCTTTGCGCACACATTTGTATTTAAAAAAAAAAAGGACCATACTGTCCCAGATAGTGTTCTAGTGTTATTGTGCCTTGGTACATGGTACTTTGTCTAATCTACCCAGTAGATGCCCACTGTGCAGATTCCTTCTAAGTCATGGATGTGGGATGTAGTGCTGGATCCTCCTGTGTTTTTGTTTTGTTGTCGTGACATTTTAGTTCTTTCTAAATTTAACGATTCTTTTGGCAGGCCAGTACCTTTCTGTTATTGCTTCAAAGTAATGAGTAAGAAAAGAGAAATGACAACAAAAGCTATTAGATATACATTTTCTGTTTATCTTCTTCTTCTTCTTTTTTTTTACATGTAGCATTTTGAACATTGTATGCAAAGTGAAATTGCCATTGCCATTAAAATAATCACTTTAAAAATATTATGTGTAAACCATTATGGAAAGGTGCTTCATAGGTATAACTATACAACTATTTAGAATAGATTTTGTATCTTTTTTTTTATCAGATCCACTATCATTAAAGCTGTATTTTGATGTTAGGATTTAGTTCCCTTCGCTGAAATTATCTTTAAAGTGGAATTGAAAAAGATATGACGTGCCTTACAAATGCCTTAAGGGGTTGTCTCTAGAAAGACCCAATGCCACGATACGCCCTTCAAGTGCACAGTCCCATCTTTCTACACCCAATGTTGCTCACATACAAACATTAAAACCACCTTTGGTTAAAAAAAAAAAAAAAAACTGTTTAAAACGGAATCTTTATAGCCAAGCATTAGAACTCCAGAGTGGAACCGCTGGAGATGATGGACATTTCAGAGCAGAGACGTTCCAGAAAGATCGGAAAGATATGGATTACTGCACACCAGCTTATTAGACCGTGCGCTGGAAATGACACGTGGGATTTAGTCTGACAGGACAGGTCATGAACATGTCATGCAGCACATATGTTGCATATTTTAAAGCCAATGTAATTGCACTGAGAGAGCTCCATTAAAATGACTTGTTGGGCCCCTCACTGGAATGCGCCTTTAACTTACCAATTAAGAGTAGAACTTCATAGGGACTGTCTGAACTGTGAAAATGAAAAGTTCAGAAAGGGTGTTACACTGAATATAAAAAAACATGTTAATGCTGATTCTCAGATATTTCACTTGAATGTTTGGTTGCAAGTGTTTTGTCAAATTAGAAAGGAGAACAAAAATAATCAATACCTACTGAATCGGGTACTCATAGAATGTGACGTAATGAATAGAGAAATGTAGAGCAGAACTTGCACTTTCCAGCTTTCACAAACACATGATAACATTATGGCAGATGTTATTGAGAAGAAAATGAGACAGACTATAGATTGTGATTGACAAAACTGACGCAGATAGAAACTTGGAGGCGGGTGAACCAGTCAATACAAAATTGTAGCAGTAGACACTTTAAAATGCTCACAATGCTCAAATACAGGTTTCAAAATCTTTCAAAATCAATCCGTTCCTTTTTAGGTGGAACGATATAACCTAGTTGTAGAGACATGCAGGCGTGATAGGGAAAGATTGAGAGAGAGAAGGAAAGACAGACAGAGAAAATTGCTTGACAGCGAGGGTCAAATAGAGAGCGATACAATCTGGTCAGTCAACCCACTGATGCACATCATCTCACTCGTCCGCTCACTAAACAGCTACATCTCTCTCTCCCCTTCTCTTTCTCTATCTCTCCCTCTCCCTCTCCGTCTCTCTCTTTTCTTCTTCCTCCATTTTTCTCTATTTTCATGCGGTCACCAAGATCAACCATCTCTGTCAAAGATGTGCTTTTCTAGTAAGACAAAACATTTGCGTCCCGACATTACAAAGAAGATCGTTTCCGCTGCAGAACGCGGCGCTCCAAAGACATGGGAAACTAGGGGGAACGTGTTGTCACTGAGCCAAATTCAATGGAATGTGGGAGATCTCCTAGCTGTCCCCTATGGCCAAGGAAAACCCCACACCAAACGAGAACATGAAAGGATGTATAATTTGTATCTTATTTATTTATTATTGTAGTTCAACATAGAGCACTTAAGTGAGTTTCCCTGTGTTTGAAAATTAGTCTGAAAGACTAGCCTTAACTGTTTGCACCTCTGCTAGCTGGTTGGATTCCAGTAAAGGACAGGCTGAGCAGTTGACCGACAATTGTCTGGCTTTAAAATCCCTTAGTTTTAGTTCTGCCTATCCAGATAGGACGGTAGCTCAATATGTGCAAGATGAGGGATTCCGCACATTTGTAGATGTTTTATATAGTTCTTTCTTATTACTTGAAAAATCAGCATTAGAAAAACCAAAGTGAAATAGGCGACCAGTTCTGTGTCTTGTAGGCCATAGCTTTGAACCAACAGGGCTGCACAGACAAGGCCAGAACTTCAGACGTAAAAAAAATTAATTGTGTTCTAGTATGTGAAAAGGGTGGGTTGGAGGAAAGTTGATATATATGTTTTGAATATTTTAGAGGAAGGCCTTTCTCCAGATCTAGTACTACACTGTCACTTGAAGGGTTATACAATGTAAACAAAGTAACCAATTCAAAATTAGCAAATTTTTACGAATGAGCATAAAATGTCCTCATTCCTTATTCTCTTTAAAGACAATATCAGCATTTCTAGGCTTTCACATATTGCTATTTTTTATTTTGGGATTCTTTTCTGCTTTTTATTTTATTTTTTATTTGAGTATTTTTTGATGTCTTATAACTATATTAGCAGATCTTATAAAAAGTTTATACGCTAATATGCTAAATTCATATTACATTATTACTATAATATTGTATTGTTGTTGTTGTTATTATTGTATGGGGAATTTAACCCAGTAAGAAGTTGTGCTTCTGCACTGATATCTTATTATTAAAGCATAATACTGATCCTAATTACATGTCAGTGTCATTTTTGTTGTGTTCTATGTTATGACAGACTCCTCACTCACATATATTGAATACAATATAATATACATATTATATATACATATCCAGGGGCCTTTTTTCACATACGTCTTTTTGCATAGCACACCATTCATCTATATTAAAATGTAACTTTGACAGCATGCTCTGTGTGTGCGTGTGTGTGTGAGCCGACATGTGACAAGGTTGAACAAGTTCTCTGCTATGGGATTAAAAGCCGGTATGCATCACATGTGCTAACACACACGGCTTTTTGCGGTGTACTGTAGCGTGTCAGCATTCCATCCATGCCCTCTGCCATGTGAACTATCTTCCCGCTCTCTCTTCCTCTCTATTAATCCATTCTCTATCTCTCTATCCCCCCTCCTTCAGAACCTGGCTGGCTGAGCTGAGGAGGCCCAGACAATCCACCCGTTGCACGGAGACCCCACCTTTGTTTTTGTCCTTGTTGCTTTTGTATTGAGACACCTCCCTGTCCTGAAGAGATGAGGGGGCCCCCTATGGATAGGGTTTATTTTTACCAGGAATTTTTCCTTTGGTCTTTGCACCAGACACTGCGTCATTAGGAGACATGGCTGCTACACCCAGTCGCTCAGCTCTCGGCCAAACTCTTTTCCTGTCGTTTCCCCCTTCAGTCGCAAGAAACCAACGCCACACAAACTAATCCTGTCCACAACCGAGTTGACCTGTGCTGAGTCACACTCCATACTCCTATAGGAGGATGCATGTATGAGATGTGATATGTCAGGAGATGCTGACTAGACAGCAGCAGTGTTCGTCATGACTCATGGGTGTAGCTACGGTGCGAAAATGCCTTTTTTTTTTACATTCCATATTCTCTGTGATATAGACTAAACAGCCTTTCACTGAGCTCTTTAGTAAGGGAAACAAATGTTATATTTTCTGCTTGTTTGAATTTGAAGGATATATCGAATTTCATGTTATGGGGTATGAGGGTCAGGATAGGGCTGTTGGAGAAGGCCGAATGAGACATTTAGATGTGGCTCATCTCTCAAAAATGTCCTGCCTATCTGAAGTCTCCCATACATCACTGTTTAGCAGTTCTCTGCTGTGCTTCATTTTTCACAGTAAAATGACCACGGCCAAACTTCTGATGGGAACAAGACACTCCACATTTTCATATTTTTCCTGGAAACAAATGAGGGAAGTAAAATGTGATGAACAGCAGGGGTAAAAAGTCGGAGAGGGATTACATTTCGACAATTCAGTACAATAACCAAAAACGTCTGTATGAAAAATGTTTTCTTCTTCTCCTGTTTTCTTTCTAAGAGAGGTTGCTTTGGCAGAGCGGAGCCCTCTCCAGCTACCGTAAGCGAGGAGCCAGGGTCGGTCCTCTCACTCAACCCAAACACAAGCCAGAGCTCTTTGTGTGTCTCTTCCTTCCTCCATCAAAACTAGATTAGAAACTTCTCCGTCCAGACTGCCATTCTTCCACGGGACAAACTCTTTGTTTGAGCAGGCTCAAACACTTTTTGTTCTGTTCTTGTAGGAAGTAAAGAAAACACGAGGGAGGTAAAACTGGAGGAAGCGGCGATACAGACGGATCCCCTTCCTTCTGCCGTGGGTATGGAACAATTCATGTTGGTATAAAATCGCTCTCTGGCTCAATTTGACAATGTCAAAGAGTTCCATATGGACTGCTAGTTTTGGGGTTAACAGTTTTGGTACAAACTACATGAAAGAACGAATCATATATTTGGCTAAGCCTATTAATTGCAAATAAAGAAAATAGTCCACTTTTGGAGACCAGCATGTTTGTGTGTGTATGTGTTTGTGTGTGTTCACTCTGCAATTAAGAGGAACACATGTTGATCTCTTTGCTGAGAAGCTGTGTACTTCTGTACTCCTCATTAAATGTATTTGTCTGGACGAGTACAAGCACACACGCACATACACACGCACTCACACACACACACACACACACACACACACACACACACACACACACACACACACACACACACACACACACACACACACACACACAGAGAGAGAGAGAGAGAGAGAGAGAGAGAGAGAGAGAGAGAGAACCACACACATACACAATAACTTTAATTTGAGAAAAGGAACATTGTGTAAAATGGTCCAATGTGCTGTACTGAGAGGAAATAAGGGAACCAATAATTGACACAAATTGATTCATAGTGTTTAAGTAATTAGTTTCATCCCGGCTACAAATATCATATATTGTGTGACCTGACTAGCCTGGCCTGCAGTTTCAAAGCCAGGAGCTTGCAGGTTCCTATAGGAATGTTATAACGTTCTTTCCAACATTAGAGACGAGAGCAAAAAAACAAATAATCCTCTGTGACCTGGGGCCAAAATAAATCTGTGTTTGCTGCTCTTAATTGTGTATGATTTGATAGCAAACAACTGGGTCCTTGTTAGGCGTAACCTTCGTTTTTCTTCATGCCTTTGACATACACCCTCATCCCACCTGCCTGGTCCTGAATCTTCTCTGCTGCGTCAGCTCTGCCAGCCTGGCCGGTGGCACCCTGTGCCAGCACGGGCCCTCGGGGACCCCGCTCTGTGGCCTTATTAGATTACTGCCGCTCGGCCGGCCCTCTATCCACTGCTGCACTCATGGAACATTATCCGTGCGGCTACAAAACGTGGCCCCATTCGGAGGGGAGCGGGGCTGGGGTGCTGGCATGGAGTGTGTTACAATAGGAGGGGACACCGAGCAATCTCCAGACACAAATTCAGAGAGAGAACCAAAGCTCCACATCGACAAGTACAAATGTGACTCAGTAGACAGCATACCATATTTTCGTTTCACTCTGAACTTAGGATAATTTGGGGAAACAATTGTTTTTTCATTCAAATGATGAGGGCAGAACTGCGCCTGAACCTCTCCCCCCGTTCAACAGAATGGAGCCATATGTTTTCTGTTTCATTCCGTTTGGTGACCTATTACTCTAGCCAACCTCTAGTGGCCTCCATCACTCCACTTGTTCTCCCTCTGTGGAAGAACAGCTACCAGCACACCTGCCTGATAGGATGGTCCAAGGACAGTTTGTTGCCAATCAAATGAAACAATGGTGGTCTGCAAAATCTAACTTCAGTAAAGTTCCTATCCCTCTGTAACAAAAAAGCAATCTATTTTCTTGTGGTAGCTAACAATTACAGCCAAATAGATGACACATTTGAATGAGACTAAGATGATTGTTGTTTCATGTGTCTGAAAATAATATCTTATTTTGTTCATTTATCAATTTTCTCATGCCGTCCTAGTATTTTTACTGAATTAGAAACTCTATTAAAAGGAATATGCTCATAAACAGCTTTGTATATTAGCTTTAGTTCACTGACTAAACCATCTAAACTAAAGAGAAAGCCGCATGGAAACTGACATTCACAGAAAAAATCTGTGATTTTTGAAGATTATGTCACATTTTGTTATCAGACATTCCATCTGCAGACAAAATAAAACTGTTCAATGCACGCATTCAAGCATTGTTGTTCCAAGAAAGGAGTAAGACAAAGGATTACATAATCACTGACCCTTTGTCTGCACCTACTTAAAGATCCACAAAAATCTGGAAAAGGACCAAAATAGATCATGGGATGAACATCAATTGTATATTTTATATCTATATGCTAAAATAAACACATTGCTCAAGAGGACAGGATGTCCTTTGCTACTGGTAAATAAACACATTCCTTGAAATAATATGTCAGCCACTAAATCATAATCCAGGATGTGTGTGGAGATACAAGCAAAGAAACTTCAGCGCTTTTCCTTGTTGTTCTTCCTGTTTGGTGACATAAGCAAGGGAGACTGTGGGATGAATTTGAATTGTCTTAATATCCATTTCACATTTCTACCGATTTTTCAGACTGCCTGTATGTACCTTTTCATATGTTTTTCACTGACGTGGGTGTCTCTTATGGGCTGACGAGGAAGAGATTGTACAACCTTCAAGCACACTATTTTCCTCATTTTCATATTGTGAGAACACACTGAACATAAAGTAAAGACCAGTGGGTGACAATTTCTGAAGTTTATGTGAAAGAAATGCTCTTGTAAACTCAAAGTATGAACAAGAGTTTAATTTGAAGGAAATGTAGGCCTATGTTTAGGAAAATAGCAACAGCTGTTTATATGAGAACTTATAGGTCTATAAAAAGTTATATTATATTAACACAAGTTAGTCTCAAGGGAATCTCTTTTGCTACAATAGTCCTGGATTCTGTTTTTCGAATAAAGATTGAAATGTACTTTTCACCAGCAATTAAACCCAAAGGTTTCATGTATGACAATTGTATAACAGATTTAACAAACCTAAGAATGCATACTGTTCCTTTTTATTTTTTAGTACTCTAAACTGCAAATGATATGTACATTATCTTTGTAATATTCATTTTCATTTAATATAGGCCTATTTTAATTTGTATGATTGTGCCGCCATCTAGTGTACTAAAAGGTTAACTGTATGTAAGACATAAAATGTATGCTCTGAAATGGAAAACAAGTCAAAAGATATCTTATTGTTATGTATTTTGACATTTCGCTTTCAGATTAACTTCAGAAAAACATGTGATGTTGTAAATCAATTCGAGGACATAAAGGCTTGTAAATTGTTCAACGCTTTAGTTGGTAGGCCTACCTTAACAAAGTTACAAATGCAGTGCGTATTAACAGTGATCGACGAATGTGAACCAATTCAGAACATTTTACTCACACATTAGAAGAAAATAAAAAAAGAAACTAACATTTCTGTAAAAAACTAAAACAAAAAATAACATTTCAGGCAGGCTATATAGATCTGACTGTCTCATCTGTACGATATAAACATTTCGTAAGCAGGAAAAAACATTTGCATGCTGGAGTTGATTTGGAAACAATAATTCGACTGATAAGGAAAACTTTGATGGAAATAGTCTAACATGGCAACCCGGAATCCACTTTCAAGAGTTTCAAAACTCTCCAGTACGGGGGGGTAAATAGTGCGCCTTGCCACTTGCAACACAAAGCGGTGAGTAGCCCAGCTATAATATCAGCGACATATGGTACTATAAACAAAAACAACTATCAAATTATTTTTGTGATTTCAGAGCGGTGTGCTCTTTACCGAGTATATTTTCTAATAGTGTGGATTAGTAATGAGATATAACGCTTTCCGTATAATTTGTTTGACGCTACCACTTGGCAGCACAGAGTACAGACAACGATGAATGTGAACTAAAGAGAGCGCTAGCATTACTAGCTAGCTAATTTGATGGCTACTAGCTAGCCATTTTACTAAGCTGTTTATAATTTTAGCAAGTAGTAGTAGCTGTCTACCTCACATGAAAGGGGCTAACTCTAACCAAGATGCTTCCCGTAATTGCAATGACATCTGAATTTGTTACGTTACGTGTATCTGTATGTGAAGCTAACTAGATAAGCAAACCCGAGTGTATTACTGCAGCTAACGTTAGCTAGCTAGCTTTCTAGTATTTAGCTCACTACTAGCTAACTACTGGCTAGCCCTTAAAAACAACTTCACGGTGCTGGCCAGTTCTTGACGCCAACGCGTTAGCGGGTGTATATTGTTAATGTCAAGGCTGGATTTTGTTTGTGTAGCTAGTAGATATTCTTGCATTCACTAGCGTCTACGTAAGGCCCGGAAAGCTTTAATACAATAATATTATTTCCGGTTATTGTGTTTTTTGCGTGCCAACCACTGGCAGTTGCGATAATGTTTCCATTAACCAAAATCGTTTAGTGGCAAGCATGCATTTTAATATTACATATACTATGTCGATCCGAGGTATTTTTGCTAAGCTTTTCAAATCAAACATGAACTTACTATGTCTCTGGTTATCGTCTACCTCAGGTGAAAGATGCACTACTATCGATATGAGAATGCAGAGGTCAGCTGCTGTTACAAATACCTCATGTTCAGCTACAATATCGTTTTTTGGGTAAGTTCATTTAAGTAACACTGCCAGTAAGCTGCTATCGGGAGTCAACTAAAGTTATGTGACAAGTTCCTGTTGTCTTTGGCAGTTCTACTCGACTTATTTGATCTTGCTAGGTAGACTGCATATTTATTTTAGGAGAACTTCACACAACTTGTGGTGTATGTATGAGTTTCACCAAATTGCACCATCATTAGCAACTCCTCAATATTAAGTTTACCAGTTGCGAAGTCAAAAGTTAACATGACTCATGTAAAAAAAATACCTTACTGAATGTCAGAGTGGGAGGTGTGTTTTTTGTTTGGTCAAAGAGACAGATTTTTTGGATGTGAATAGTGTGTAGGAAGAAGCAGCACTAGTGATTTAGTTTACCCTGAGTTTCTTAGCAATTTTTCCAAACTATTCATCCAGATAGCAGTTCGCTGGCTGCCTGGCCGAGTGCAGGGCTGACTGACCTGTTGATCCTCTGTTGCTATCAGTACTCGTACAGAGAGGTTTTTTCCATGGCCTCTCCTGCAAACGCTGGCCTGATAACATCCGCTCCTCTTTGCAGCTGCACATTTCTGTGTATTTTTTTCAATTAATCTGTAGTCTACCCTGAACAAATTGACTTTTGGCTGTTTGCCCCATGCCTCCCTTTAAACTAGTATGTTCTCTCTCATTTGCTCACTATCTTCTTTCTTTAGCTGTTCTTTTCAAATCTGTTTCTTTTTTACTATATTTTCATGTAGTCTTTAATGCCACAGTCATTGCCATGTTGTGGCAGCGATTATTTGTGAAATTTAAACACTAAGTCACATGTATCTGTTTCCTGCCCTAAGTTGTAACAGGATGTGATGACAATTGCTGGTTTGTCAGCTTCCTATGTGCATTCTGTGTATCTACTTCTACAGGAAATGTAGAAAGTCCTATTTTTTTTTCTAGGGCTAGAGTGTCACACTATTTTGAGAGCAAGCTAATGTTATATGTCTGTAGTTACAAATCTCTCTTTTTGTAATGTAATACTAAATATACAAATTTTTTACAATTCTCCAACAGTAACATAAAAACCTAACCCACTTTTTTAGTACGGCTGTCCGTATTGTGAATTGCGCTACAGCTCTACCAGTTTAAAAAGCTTTCCGTACTTTTTGACCCTTTCAAGACATGCTATTTTGAAATACCTGAGTAAAGAGAGGAAGAGCATCACAGAAAGCTACTTGAGGCTGTAATAATAACATGATTTGATCCACCACCTCCTGTTTATGCCCTCTTCAGAGTTTCACATCTCTTTTCTATGAATCAGAGCTTTGAGCATGAGCCACTTTCCTTCCGGACCACACCCTTGGTTTTTACACCTTGTCAGTGTGGAGATATGCTTGTGAACAGTCAGTCCTATACACCCAAAGCAGTCATGTTTCACAGAGACTTTCTTGATATGGCTAATGACTTGTTTGTTGCAATGAAAAAGGCCAAATGTAGATTGCCGGGTTAGTACAAAATCACTATATAGACAGATTACTTAGTCTAGTACAGGCTTTCTTCACTAATCTATCCCTTCTCTCCCCAGCTGGCAGGAGCAGCCTTCATAGCTATCGGCTTCTGGGCCTGGAGTGAGAAGGTAAGGTCTTACAATCTTTCAGCAGGAGTAAACAGTAATCATTTCGGTCAGTGTTCAAAAGGGCCATTCAACCCCTATCATTGTGCTGTGCTGGTGGGCCCTGTCTGGTTTCCCGTCCACTACAAGTGCTGGAACTGGGCTGGAAATCAGGTTAACCCGTGTTTGCCCCTGTGGTGGAGACGAGGCCTTTTAGATTGGCCACAGGACGTGAAGAGAATACAGTAGCGTGACCGTTTTCTGTCCACATCAGGAGTGCACATGCAATGAACGGAACTCCGGGTGTCCAAGGTTGTCACAGCACACAGACCCGATTAGCATAGCAATCTGACGTCGCTGAGACCACAAACAACCTCCTAGGCGTCCCTCACGACAGCCACCAGTGTCAGCCCACAGATTCAGCGTCAATTCTCTCCACGAGGTGCCATAATTGAATTAGGCTCCTAGGCCCCATTTTGCTGATGGATATTAACGCCTGATAATGGGGTGGCGGCTGTGTGCGCTCGCAGGTTAATGCTGCCATAGTGCAGTCTGAAAGTTTTTGAGAGAGGGAGAGAGACTCCGCCATGATTTAAAGAAACCTAAAT
The DNA here is from genome assembly GCA_026901105.3 of Galaxias olidus. NCBI lineage: Eukaryota > Metazoa > Chordata > Actinopteri > Galaxiiformes > Galaxiidae > Galaxias > Galaxias olidus. Next base: position 239,692 of record JAPMUY010006033.1, on the reverse strand, counting down.
GCACTTATACCCTCTTCTCCGTCCTGCTCAGGGGGTTCTGTTGGACCTGACCCAAGTGACGCGGCTGCACGGCTTCGACCCCGTGTGGCTGGTGCTGGTGGTGGGGGCCATCACCTTCATCCTGGGCTTCGCCGGCTGCGTGGGAGCCCTGCGCGAGAACATCTGCCTTCTCAAGTTTGTACGTACGGACAGCCGGCTCCAAAAATGATCCTGTCTGTTTCTCTGTGTGTCGGTGTCTGCTTCTCTTACTTTCACCTAGATTTTGAGCCGTTAGTTTGTACATTTTGTCAATAGCCTATTCTGCAAGTGTGTGTGTGTGTGTGTGTGTGTGTGTTTGATTCATTCACCTGGATTCTGAGCTGTTAGTTCGTAGATACGCCCAGCCTGCTGTGCAAATCTTTTGTGTGTGTTTGTGTTTATCATTAACCTAGATTCCCGGTCATAATCTTGGGTCGTTGCCACGTTCTCTTTCTGTTGTCAACGCTCTTTTTCTCTGTTAGTTTGGGCGCTGACTCACAAACGACTAACAGACGAGTGTAGCAGCCAACGTCCCACTCCAGGGCATTTTCTCTCTTTCACAATCCTCTCTCCATCCGCCTGCATCTCATACAATATTCTATTATATTTTCTATGTTCTATTCAATTGCTCAGAACCTTTATTCAATTTCTCTCTTTCACTCGCTCTCTCACACGCACACACACACACACACACACACACACACACACACACACACACACAAACACACAGTATGAGGATTATACTGGTGAATGTGTCGAACTCCGCCCGTGTCCCGGAGGCCTTCCCTGCCTGATGTTGACGCCCCAGGCTAGGAGGAAGCCCACGTGACTCCTGCCAGACGGGTGTGGCCCGCTGACCTCGGCTGGAGGCCGCGCACTCGTCGACCGCTACCTCGGCATACAGACTAGCGCCCTGGTCTGACTCCCCTGCCAACGCCCCCATCCCCCAGCGTACACCGTTGGTTTCCCTCTGTAGAACGTGCAGGTTGCTCATCATGTTTGAGGAAAGGGGAGGAAACACTTCCGTTTTTGCTGTTGTTGCAAAAGCGATTGCGAGTTTGAACGTATTTCAACAGTCCTTAAGGGCATTTGTGCCCTTGCCAGTAATACCAGGAGCCTCTGTGAATTTGTTGGGGAACCCATCCTTTTTCCCCCTGGGACATTTTCATCCCTAGTCGAGGGCGTTTTGGTGGTATTCGTTTATCATTGACAGTTTGGATCCCTTCAGCATGTCTTTAAATGTGTCTGGCAGCAGGGTAAATGTTTAGTGTGGTAAACCAGTTGCTGCCGCTTGTATTCCGCAATGGGACGTTCCCCATCGGAAGACTGTCTGCCTGACGGTTGAATCTCTTCCTGGCCTCGCTTGTTGATGTTCCCATAAGGTCTGACTCCAGGTCCGCTGTATTTGTATGGACCTCGTTTTGCTCCTCTGCCGTTTTGCGTGCTGCCATGTTCTCCTTCCTCTCTCCTCTCTCCTCTCTTCTCCACCCTCAGAGTTCACATCTCACGCGCTTCTTAATATTCTCCGCGCTTTGCTTTCAGTCGTTCTATGTGGTTAACGAGTTTCCCCCTCCCCAGTTCTCCGGCGTGATCGGCTTCATCTTCTTCCTGGAGCTGACGGCGGCAGTGCTGGCCTTCCTCTTCCAGGACCCCGTGCGTGACTGGATTCAAGACTTCTTCCTCACGAACGTCAAGGCCTACCGGGAAGACATCGACCTGCAGAACCTCATCGACTCGCTGCAGAAGCTGGTGAGTGTGTGAGTGTGTGTGTGTGTGTGTGTGTGTGTTCACCTCTTTAACACTGTATGCATGCTAACCCGCGACACGTACGTCATGGCCCAGATCAATAAACCAATGCCAGCTCCATCAATCCACGCTCAGACTGTAGCGCCGTGGTAGCAATGAGGAGCCCTGTCTGCCTCACTCTGCGGTGACCTGATTTTTTGGAGTGCACTGTCACTGTGTGTGTGTTTAGCACCGTGGTGCCTAACCCAGCGCTACGCCTCGCTCCCCCCTCCCCCTCTCCAGAACCACTGCTGTGGAGCCAAGGAGCCCGACGACTGGAACCTCAACGTCTACTTCAACTGCACCACGGCCAACCCCAGCCGGGAGAAGTGTGGGGTGCCCTTCTCCTGCTGTCTCACCGACCCCGTTGTGAGTCCTCACACACACACCGTCAATCTCTCTCCACCAAGGTGGAACCTCTCGCTCTGTGGTCGGCCGACAGGAGATGGCGGCATGTCCCCTCAACTAACTGTACCTGTGTCTCCCCCCTCAGGATTCCGTGCTGAACACGCAGTGTGGCTACGACGTAAGAGGTTTGAAGAAGGTGGGTGCCAGTCACACTCCCCTTACCAAACAGGCAGTCCATACCTTTTAAAGAGGACAGCTGGAGCACTAGCTACCACACCGCCATAAGCTTTCAGGACCATAGGGAAACGGTCGCTGTGAAAAAAGGAGGGGGAAAGAGAGGGAGTCTCATATTTACTTCAGAAGCGCAGTTGGTCGCGTCGTATTTAAAAGCGCTCAAGCGTATTTGTTTCGGCTCTCTGCCTTTCAAAAGCGCCTCTGTACATGAGTATTTCTTTTTTTTGTCCTTTGGTAAGAAGGCGTAATTGATCGACAATTCATCGCATTATGAGTTGTCAGCTACCCACTCCCTGTTGACCTTTTCAGCTAATTATGACCGCCGACCAGCTATTCATCTCTCTCTCTCTCCCTCGCATCCTCCCTTTCTTTGTTCTCTTTTCATAAGCGGATGGATGCACGAGACTTGCCAATATTTGGTTTGTGGGTTAGTCAAATCACCTCTGTAAATCACAGATAAAGATGGCGTCTCGCCGCCGTCCTCTTAACTGCAGCCCCACCTCCCCCCATCGCTCTGTCTGTTCCTCTCCATTTGCATTCCCGTGTTTGTAGTTTCCAGGCTGGACCGATAACGACCGCCGTCTGTCTCTCCTCCGTTTCAGAGCGAGTGGGACAACCACATCTACACCAAAGGCTGCATCCCTGCTTTGGAGGAGTGGCTTCCACGGAATATCTACATAGTAGCGGGAGTCTTCATTGTCATATCCCTGTTACAGGTCCGGAAAGCTTGTCTGTGCACGCACACACGCGCACGCTAGCTCAGAAAATGCAATTACCACAGACGGCTATTCATTTGGTCATGTTGTTTGGATTTTCTGGACATATTTGTGAATGTAGATAACGCAAGGAGAAATTAGTGACAAGCTATGGTTTGGCATATTTAATAGAGTCCTGCGGTGTCTCCCGCAAATTGCATACATTTATTATGGAAACCTAACTACAATTTATATGGTAATAACATACCATATATATGTGTATATATACATATATATGTAATTTCAATAAATTTCAACACCGAAACACTAGTTAGTTTGTTCTAATATTGCAGTCAGACATAATTTCATTTTTTTCTTCAGATGATGGGTATCTTCTTCGCACGGACGTTGATCGGAGACATCGAGAAAGTCCGGTTCTACCACTGAGAACCAGCAAGTGGCAGTACGGAAAGCAAGCAGTGGCCTCCCTTTCCCTCGTCCCCTCCCCCTCTCCCCCAAAGGGGATACACATTTTCTCCCTCCCCTTTTACCTCTCCAAAGTCTGAAATGGAAGGAGAGAGAGAGAGAAGTAAGTGTTTTAGCTGCCTACTCCCTCCGTAGCTGTGGAAGGTCAGCTTGACGCCCCCCCTACTCCCCACCAGCCCCTTCGTCGTACCGGCATGTGAGGGGGAACTCTGCACCACGGCCACCTTACCGGGAACACACAGACTCCTATCGTGCCTTCGTTCTGTCACAGGACGGGAGATTACCATCGGACCGCAGCAGGAGGAACTCATTGGGGTACCGATAGTGCACTGCTTGGTTTTCTCTTCATTTCATTATGTGTCTGTAGAGGCATTGTTATTTTTATATATTTTTTTGGGTGTGTTACTTAATGCCCGAGGCATACCGCACCTATACAGTCTTGTTTGTTTCTTTGAAGGTAGCATAAATACGTGAGAACGAACATTATTCAAAAAGGCTAAATGGAAGTAATGTGGCTCATAGCCACAACACAAACCAAACAAAATGGGTTTGGCAGCTCAAGCGCCTTACGGATCATCTCTGGCGATCCCACTTCATTGCTTTCGCATTCCAAAAGAAAACACATCATCTTGTGTAGGTGTATATACCTCACACACTTAAAAACCACATTGACGTAAGCTGCCATACCTCTAGCGCATGCTTGTCCCAGGCCTCAAGCAGTGTGCTTACAGATGACTTGAATCTGAGACCTGGTGGAACAGGATGAGGTGTGCCTACCAAATTTGTACAGCTTTAGTTAGTTCTGGAGTGTGTTACTGTATTTAGTCTTAACCAGCTGATTATCTAATATCCAAGGTGAAATTATATGATTAGATTATGTCGGCTGTCTCACAAACATACAACTTCAGTTTTTTTGTTGCTGTGTGATGTCGAGTCTGGAATGCTTTTTTGTAGTGTTTCGTGGTTTGTTCAAATTGTACACCGCAAGGTCTCCTAGTTGCAGAAAAACATTGAGATTAACATTGAGTGTGACAGAGCAGGCGGGGCGTAAGAAGTGGCAGGTGAGGTTTTTGCTCGGTTGTAGGTGTTGTCTGGATGTGACAGACTATATTTCCAAAGGACTCTCTAGTACTGCACAGAATGTACCCATTCTGTGCAGTACTAGAAAGTCCTTTGAAACCTGCCTGTGAATCAATTTAGAACATCAAGAAATGATCCAACGCAACTTGCAGAGCAGTCACTCCATGGGTTGTGCTTAGTCAAAGTAGTGAAGCCTCGATAAGAGTAGGAACTCCCAGAGCTGGAGCGCATGGCCCTACCATCCCCATCTAAAACTAGGCTTCAGTGGAAGACCTGACCCCTCTTCTCGTGGAACTGCCACATGACTGTGGAATGCATTTTCCCACCAAGCAATAGTCAACTTGGAAACATAACCCTTTGATCTCATTGAAAGTCTCACACACTGTATTGGTTGTCTCTTTGACTGTGACCTTGACACCCATGGCTACATACCACAGACCGTGTCCTTTCATTCCGTCAGCCCCAGACGTTCTGTGAATTGCTTTGTCCTACGCTTTGTGTTTGATGCGATGCCATCTAAACCGCGAGGCTGCAGCTTGGACATGTTGTCCTGACCATCGCTGTCTGAAGGCATCAGACGGACTCTTCATGCATCCACCATTTAGTGCCTCTTGTCAACTTGTACATAGCAATTTCTCAGTTTTCTTATGTGTGTGTGTGTGTGTCCCGTTGAAGGAAACTGAATGAGTAGGCTGGTCTGGCAGCCGTTGTTTTCTGTGTTTACCTGCCTAAAGAGGAGATAAGACTGCTAGATGACTTTTACTTCCCTGTTATTTTGTGAAGACAATGCAAGGATAGAATAGGAATAGGAATGCAGGTGGTCTTTCTCTTTTTAAAGCTTGGATTAATGTAATCCAAGCAAGTTCCCTTTTTTGTTTGATTCATTATTGAAAATGTTCCCTTGTGTCTATACTTACAGTGCCTCCACCTCACGCTATTGTCAGACTTTTCTCATCGTCTGTTTTGCGTTAAGCAATGGAGAAGTCTCCTAAATTACCACAGTGACAACAGAAGACTCGCACTCAGTTCTCACCATTTTGGCTCGGTCGAGAGCCATGAAAATGAAGATTTTGGTCATTTGAAAGTCCGCTTTCTCTTTATGCATCTTCCATTCTGTCCCACTACTCCTCCCAAAGCCTAGCTTCACAAGGCCATCATTTATGGCGGAATGTGTAAATGTTGTCTACAGGGGAGCTTATCTTATACAGTGTGGTCAATGCAGGAAATCCAGAGTTTGTAATGAAAACATTCCGGTTGTTGAGCTCTTCCGCTTCTCACGTCAACACTTTTGAGTCAACCCCAAGTTGTGGATGGTGGGGGGTTGATTTCAGATTGAGTTTGCATGTGTTTGTGTGTTTTACCTGTTTTTGTTTTGTTTGGTTTCAGTTAAGATCATAGCCATGTTTAACAAAAGGGACTTTTTCCCGTGTAGATATTTTGTACATTTGACACTTCTGAATACTCCTAGCTTTTTTATATGCTTAAAAAAATAAACAAAGTTGACTTGTTATGTTGTCCTTTGTTTTGTTGTTTTTGGGTAAACCACAAGACTTTATAGCTCTTGATTTGTACGCCCTCTTCCACTGCTTATGTCTGTGTATCATCGGTTTCAGCTTCCGTCACATTGGCTCAAAAGCCTGCTTGGGGACGACTATCAAAGTCTATATGAAGGAGGTGGAGACTAGCAACTAGTTACTTAATTAGTTATTTATGAATAGTATTACAATGGGCGGAGGTTCAAAGACAGACAACTTGCATACCTGGTACATAAATAGCCACGCACAAACCATGTTTGTGGGTGTGTCTCGAAATGGGGTGGGTTTTGTCAAAGAGGGAGTGGTGTGTGTAAGTGCCAATCAAACGCTTTCCTTCTGATCTGGAAGGGGGGCCTAGTGTAGCAGAGAATGGAATAGTAAACTCACCAGATCTCCAGTTGAGTTTGAAAGAACAAGATTTGGAGGGATGGCCACAGAGTAAGACTAATATCCGTATCTCTTGTGGTCTGACATGAATTTATCCTTCTACAGAAATATTTTCCGTTTCCCCCAGTAGACTTGACTCCAAAGATAGTATTGCTAGACTTGAAGGTGTGATATATCTCACCTTCGAATTCACAAACTTCCATCAGGATTCGTTTTTCTTATTTTCAACCAGCGGGCAGAGAACCAGAAGTCCTTTGGTGTGTGTGTGGTATGTTGTATTTGGTTTAGCACCGGGGCACGCAGGGACGTTGCTTACTATTGAAAGGTGTATTTTCTCGGGGGAACATTTGATTTACACAGCAGTGGTAATAGTGCAGGTGTGGCTGACAAGCAAGTATCAGATTTCCCCTGTGGTCTCTGACACGACACTGGGAATTGGAACAGGAGTCTCTCTCTAGACAGCTTCAATGTCTTCCTTTGTTACCAGAAGTTCAAAGACAGGGCCACATGATCCACAGTGACTCAGAGTAACCCGTTTCTGCAGGTTCTTAGTTTAGTGGTCTGTGCCAATAAGGACGTTAATGTGGAGAACAAATTAGGATGAACATAACGTGCAAAAATTATCCAGAAATACAGATTCATGACTTCGTTGCCTCTCTCATAGTGTATGTTTCTAACAATATCCTCATCAACATTTCCATAATCAGCCCTATTCCACGAAGCACGGCAGCACACCCTTACCTTTTCACCTAGTGCATGTACAAACAATTCCATCCGTTTTGTGTGATTAGCTCAAACATTTAATGCTTATTACAGCCTTTGTTTACATTTCCACCCGTTTCTGATTTCAGTTGACAAACTTGGGAGTTTGAACTAAGCCACTTTCTGGAATGAAACACAGCTAAAATACTCCATGGGGTGGAAAATCAGTCTAGGAAACAGTGTCGTCGTCCTGGATAATGGATGTGTCCAGGGTGAGCAACACCAGAGCCGAGGCCCGCTTGGCACACAGATAGGAAACACGAAAGTATCTCATGTTGGTGACATGGGAAGCTAGGCTTCCTGGCATTGCAGTCGGAAAAAGGGCTTTTTCTCTCTTCCCTGGGACTAACCATTGAATGGAAAGGCTATCCTCGCGTTAGGTCAACTAATGCTTATCACGTCAAGACTAGGGGGTGTGTGTGTGTGTTTGTGTGTTTGTGTGCCTTCCCTATTCATGGATGTGAGTGTGTGTGTTGTCTGGGGCCTGGTCGTACAAGGGGTCATTGTGAAGGGGCAACCTCAATGGTTCCTCATTGTCTCACGCCCCTTGAGTGATTACACATGCGTAGGAAATGGGGCTCTCTGGTTACCCCTCACCCCTACCTCACTCCCCAACATGACCACCACCATCATGGAAGAAAAAAGGTGTCAGTATCACAACACGTGCTGTTACACCACATTTAGATGAAGTGTATCTTTCCAAACAACTAGACAAGAAATGTCAACAGTGCATGACTCACTTCGTTTCCACTTGTCAGAAGAACTTGTCCTTTACCACTGAAAGTAAAGTTTGTACATGAGGGATTTTTTGCAAACACTCAATGCGAGACAGGCTGTCAGCGGAATAAAGCGTTATCGTGATGACAACGGTCTCTCTGCAGGCATGGCGGCATCCTCATCCCACCACTCCAAAGTCAGCCCTCTCCGATGTTTCTCTTTGAAGACTGCTCCACGAAAAAACATCTAAAGACAACCTTTGCCTCTCATCTGAAAAGTAGTTTTTAACACGTAGTTGTTAAAGTTTTCTTTGTGTAATGTCAGGTTTACAGAAGTAACACCTAAGGTGACTTTTTTTTTTGCGAGGAAGGTGGCAGTGTAGGCGAATGACACAGGTTGTGTTCCAATACCCATACAAGCATACTATATAGTAAGCCAGAAAAAAAGATTTAGTATGTCCCAATACATATTATGTCAAATGTAGTAAGCCAAAAATACCAGGATGTCCCACTACATCCGGTCGCATTTTACAATATCCTAGCCAGCATACTTTTCTGGCTTTTCTGACTCACACTAAAAAGAAAAGTAGTAGTAGGCCTATGCAATTTGAGGCGCAGCGACAGCATTGATTTAGCAACATCAACCAGCCCTCTGGCCAATTGTTGATTCAGATGTGGGACATGTCTTTCTAGCTAACGGCAGTTAATATTGAGGGACAGTCGGCAGCGAGGGGTTGGCTTTTTAGGAAGTCCAGCCTGGCAGGAGAGCTCTGTGAAATGGGGCATGACAGATTCCGGAGATCAGATGTGAACGGACAGGTCTGTCGCGGAGCGTTTGGAAGTAAAAGAAAACTGCTCTTAAGCTTATGTAGCACTCTAGCCGACGAGCAGTATGACTTTCCACAACACTGACTCGCGGGCGCTTGAGTGACTTTGATTGGTCGATACTGTGCCTCTTCGAGGCCAGAGAGGGACGGGAAGTAAAGTCTAACAGTGACAGCTCAATCAACTCACAGTCACTGTAAACGTATAGTAGGTTATGCTTGAGAATGATTATCAATTAGTCTTCACTAATGATGGATCACTGTTGTGACGTCACTCAGGTAGTCAATCCCGTGTAGGATTCACGTTTGCTGCCCTGTGTCTAGAATAGTAATCCATGTAACACACTAAATAAGGATCATCAATGCAGTACTGTTGTCCAAATAATAATAGTTCAGTCAGACCACTTTCTTTAGGGTACAAGAAACAGGAAGTGATCCATCATTGAAACAGTCCCCCATAGTCTTCTGGCAAGCCAGTCCGTCTGCATGGTTCCTGAAGGAGCTCCCCTCCTGATGTGGTAATGACTTCTTCCTTTGAATAAACACAGACAATATCAGCTCAAAACTCTGATTTCAACAGCTGTTATATGCATATTGTACATGAATGTACATGCAGGTTATTGTCTGTGACTGTGATTCAATGCACTTTCACAGATGCATCTGGAAAAAATTTTTTTACTACAGTACTGCTTCTGCATATACTGAGTGTGTTTGTTTGTTTGTGTGTGTGGGTGTCATGACTCCCCAGGATCAATCAGTTGTTTGGCAGTGCCACGCATCCAACCAGGTTATTGACGGCTTGTTTCCAAGAGGCTGTCACCATTTCAGTCCACCAGCTGTGAACGGTGTGTGTGTGTGCACGTGTGTGTGTGTATGCACTTGTGTTTTCCCCATATTTCAAGGTGCTCACTCCTCTCCACATTAACATCGCAACTAATATCAGAGATTTCACAGTTTACACACACACAGTTATTCTGTCAGACGACTCATCTGAGGAAAGTGCGTTTCTATGGTTACCCAGAGTTTTTGTCGGGGAGGGGTATCATATTAGCTCAACCGTGCATGTGGTTCATTTGCCACATATTCCAATAAAACATTAAAATGGAAAGCAATTGCATTAAACCACAGGAGGTACGATTCAATAGTAATAATAATAATAATACATTTAATTTGTAATGCGTTTTTCATTGTAAAACCAATCTCAACGCGCTACAACAACATTTAGATAACATACAAAATATATAAAATTTAGAGAACTGCATAAAAGAGAAAAAGAAGAAAAGAAAAGGCATCAATATTAAAACATTAAACTATCTTTCTTAAATAGAAAAGTTTTTAGGCCTATTTTAAAAGAGGATAGAGTCTGTGGCATCCTTAGTGGTCTGTAGGCAATTTGCCTAAGCAGCATTTCATCTGCCACAAGTATTTCAATTATTATAAGTGGTTTTATGTAGTGTGAATACCTTAATAAGATCCCAGGTCAACAACTCTATATTTATATAAAGATATCCTTGAAGTTTAGTTTATAATGTTATTAGCTTTCGTTTGATAAGATGCACATAGCAACAAATAAACAATAGTTGGACTACACAAAGGTGACCGAGCGGTCTTCATTTAAGCCCGCGTCCCACCTTGTGGAAGTCGATGAGATCGGCCAATGTGGCGTGGCGATTCTGATCCACGCCCAGGAAGCTGTAGTAGTCGCCTGACGCGTCGATGAGGAAGTGTTTGAATCCACATGCCGTGCGATAGGACAGCGTGTAACCCCAGATCCTGTCACTCAGACGGACCAGGAAGAAACCCTCGGCAGCGTTCATTAACAACATTTCCGACTCTTGCCGGGAGATTAGACCTGTAATGTGGGCAAGAAGAATAATGGACGTAAAAAAAAATAAATAAAAAAAACGATTAGAAAGGATTTTAGACTGTGTCAAGATCTGATGGAGGATTAAAGGGGATTTGTAACAACGGATATTTCAAGACCAGAAAAGGCTAGAGAAAAGAGAGGATGAACATGGGAAACAATACATTCTCAGGACCACAGTGCGATGGAGGTGTGATGAAACTACTGTTCATTTCAGGATTGGACCTGGGAATGGAGAGAGATGAGAAAGTGCCCATAGATAACTCTGACCTTTGGTGCTCAGGCCTGTAGGATGAAGGGATTCAGAACATCAGAGAGAGAGCTACAGATCTCTCATAATTCACAAATGTTTAACTTCAAGACAGGCTGTCGAGCTGGACGGGACCAATGGAATATGACGGACAGAGGCCCACGAGATTTTGTGTCTTCAAAATACACAAAGGCATATTTCATATATAACACACATTTAATGCTGTGTAGATATTGGACAAAACAGATTTAGTTCCTTACTGATGAGGTATGACAACGATTGCTGAGCAAAGCTGGTGTGGTGTGGTGTGTGGTATGAAAAGTGATAGCAAAATGGCAACATGAGGACTTTTACTTCAGGGCGAAATGTTTTTGCTCACAGGTAAAGGCTCGCACTGCGTATTTAAAGACACCCACTTTGCAGCTCTCTGTTTGGGTGAGTGGCTAGCTCTCCCTACCCCATTCATGTGGGGTTAGGGGGACTTGAGCCCTGGTTACATACTTTGACCAATTACCTAGAAATCAAGCCAAGGGCTTCGCGCCTGTAATTAGACGAGAATGACCCATACATTATTCAAATCGCTCCATAACCTCTAGACTCAAGTGTGTATACGTGTGTGTGTGTGTGTGTGTGTGTGTGTGTCTTTGAGGGACGTAGAGAAAGAAAGAAAAGAGAAAACAATCGTCACACCAGCTCTACCCAGGGGCCACACATTTTGTGTGCAAGATGTTGCCGAGTCACCCCTACTGACCGTGGAACCAGGGGGCGATGGTGGGGCTGTTGCGTTCGTAGCCCGCCTGCTTGGGCCTCTGGTCCTCCTGGAACCACAGGAGGACACACTCTGTGGAGCTGGGCCTGGGAGGCCTCACCCATGCTGGTCTAGAGGGAAGAGGAATGGCGGAAGACAGGAATTGTGTAAGGTGGCTGTTATGGAGAAAGTGGTGAGGACGAGGGGAACTGCATTCGAATACAACTTCATGGGACATAGTCTGCATGTGTGTGTGCGTGCGTGCGTGCGTGCGTGCGTGCGTGCGTGCGTGCGTGCGTATGTGTGTGTGAGTGTACCTGTCCATCGTGGGCTGGGTGACCGCGGTGCTGTGTCTCCTGCTCTGCCTGCGTCTGTAGAGGGGAGGGGCCGCGGGCTGCAGACCGCTCCGGGATCGCTCTGACACGCGCGGCCCCGCCTCGCGATCTGCTGGTGACGATGACGAGGGCGTCGAAGAGCCAAGGTCGGCGCTGTGTCTCCGGTCGACCGACACTGAGCCCCCGTTAAGGCCAGCACCAGCTGTTCAGGAACGACAGGGAGGGAACCATTGAGTATTGCGTTCCCAGGCTCATAATGTTGCTATTCAAATCAGCAGCCTATTTTATTCGTCATGGGTAGGCCAGGTCTTGTCAAATGTAATCAAATCTGTCAAATCTAATTATAAAAGTAAACGTAGTTATACTTTTCATTGTACAGTACATTACAGACAGATTGTGCAAGCATAATCACACACATACATGGGATGTATTCCAGCAAAAAAAAACATAAATTGTACTATACATTTGCGTCGTACGAATATGATTATTTAAGCTGATACCGTTGGGTCCCTGCTGGAAAAGCCCAGCGAGTCCGGCCACCTTGCCTTTCTCTATGGCCCGAAGAGACTGGTGCTGATACTCATCCCTGGCTCGCCGCGCCTTCCGCTGCTTCTCCTCATCCGCCCGCTTGGACCGTCGCACTGGACGGAGAGGGAGACGGCGGAGGTGAGAAGAGACAGGAACACGTGCCGTGACGTGTGCCGGCAAAAACTCTCTAAATTGAAAAGTAAATCATGCAATCTGAAGCCACAAGTGTCTGCTTTATCTGAGAAGATTGTAAGTCTATGAGTTTTTTTTGGAGTCTTACAATCGTGATGTGGCCTTAAGCTGTAGTTCGTAAAATAACTCATGAGATGCTTTGATCCCTGGCTTTCCCGTTTATTTCATTTGTTGTTGCGGGAGTTTGAGAGGGTAGAGAAACTACGTAAGGAGAGCAAGATGTAAGTAAACAAAAAAAAAGTGAGGGAGTGGAAAGCAACGTGCGGAGGAGAGGAGCTCAGGGATAGAGAAACACGAGGCGACAGGAATTGAACGGCTCACGTTGCTCCTCCCATTCCTTGTCCTCCTTCTCGCTCCCCTTGTGCTCCTGCTCCAGGCAGATATACAGCTCCCGCGCTCTCTTCTCCTCCGCTCTCCTTATCTCCTCCTCCCCTCGCTGTCTTTCCTCGCCCTCCCATTTCTGGGGAAGAAGGAGAGTGGGCGCGACGTGAGACGAGGCACCAAGCAGGGCGCCAACACACACACCCAACCAAAACACACGCCCACACCCAACCAAAACACAAAACACACACCCAACCAAAACACACGCCCACACCCAACCAAAACACACGCCCACACCCAACCAAAACACAAAACACACACACAGTCATTGACTCGGGAGAAATGGAAGAATGCAAAGGTGACGCGGCGCGTACACACACACACACGCGCGCACACACAGAAGCCAACACCTCGGCTTCCAGCGCTTGGTTAGCCTGCTTTCAGCGCTGTCGGAGCACAACGGCAGGTCGTCCGTTCTTGCCCGAGTCACGACAACTTGGCCGCGCCGTGAAAACATCGGCTAATGAGCAACTTTCCGCCGTCGCTCGCCGGGCGGCCGCTAACGTGACGCCGGCAGCTTTCAGCTCGCCCTCATCAGAGCCAGAGAGTGGAAATAATTGGCTGAATAATTCATTTTCGGGGACAAATACACATGGCGACATGGTAATCTGAACCACTTAGGCCTCGCAACTCATCAGCCAGGATAATTACCAGTGAGGTAGAGAAGGGGAATAGGCCCCTAACCTTGTCATTGTTGGCTGTTTTGTTTTGCTTTTTGACGCCGAAATGGCTTTTAGGATGACCGAATGAGGGTAGGGAGTAAAGCGCTAGAGAGTTTTGACAGCGGTTGACAAACATAATTGGTTGCTTGTGTGTGTGTGTGCGTGTGCGTGTGCGTGTGTGTGTGTGTGAAAGCTCAGGCTGGGCATATTTAATGTTGACCACATCTGGCTCAGGCCGTCATGGTGAGCTGTGCTTTGAAGGACATGGTGACAAGGTGTTGTGGATAGGCTATGCGTTGGTTATGCAAATACCAACTTACCAATAATGACACTCTCTGAATCACTAGCTGTCAGTCAGTCTATTATTTGAGACTTTGTCAGTCCTGTCGTGTCCTTTCTAATAACCATGCAAACCAATCCATCTAGGCTGCCGAGTGGCCTTGGAAAGCCAAGGAAGTTGACATACCATTTTCATCTACGCCAAAGATTTGTCTTATTATTTCGCCTTCTTTCGCAAACCTCTGACAGCAGGAGGCGAAAAGAAAGAGAGAAGGTGTGTATTTAGCAGGGAAAGCAGGAACACACGATACAGATACGACGTTACGACGTAGCGAAGAAACCACAGAGAGAGAGAGAAGGAAGAGGAAAATAGAAAAAGAACAATTCCAAAGGCGAGAGCGACTCAGCACTTTTCTCCCGAAGGCCCGTAGGCTGAGCTGGGCAGAGCGGAGCAGAGCATGCAGGGGAATTAATGAAGGAGGAGCTGTTTAATATTTGAGAAGCTCCTTGAGAAGGTCTCATTCGTGCCAGAGTTAAATCACGGTGGAACGTGTGTGTGTGTGTTTGCGTGCGTGTGCGTGCGTGTGTGCGTACGTGCGTGTGTGTGTGTGTGCGTGCGTGTGTGCGTGTGTGTATGTGCGTAAGAGCAGTTTTTCTATGCCCAGCATAAACACTCACATCCCATAAACTGTCAACGGTTTTTAACAGACTTTGGAGTTATCGGAGTCTCTCAGCCTTGCATTCCAAATCCCTTTTAAAGAAGACAACTACATAGACTTTTCTCCACTGCCTTTAGTCTACCCACCACAAGGCCAGCGGTGGCGGAGGCACCGGACTGCAAAGTAGATATTCCACTCAAATGTTCTTTGACCGACTTCTCAACTCATGTTTGTTTTTTTCGAGATGCCATTCATTCTAATTTGAAAGACTTGAAGACAAACCAAATAGCTTCGTTTTTAATTTGCCACCTCTTGTGCAGAAAAAAATAAGAACACACGGTAGGGCAACTGCCTTGGCACACCTGACATTTTGTGAAATAATAAAGAAAAAAAAGCATACAGGATCTTCACACATTTGTCACTGAAGGACAGTGCTGTCACTCCCATCAGGGAGTACCTTGAATATTTGGCCAGCAGTCCCTATGCATGTGGAGCTGGTCCTAGATCTTTCTCCTGCTACGCCTCCTGGACCAGCCCAGATTGGCTATCGACCGCTGAGTCCCACACTAATATTTCTCCCCCTGCTACCTAGAGAAAACGCAGCGGTCTGAGGGCACACCATTTCTCTCTTTCTGTCCCTCCCCCTCTCTCTTTCGGTCTCTCTCTCTCCCCCTCTCTCTCTCTCCTTGTTTCTGTCTCTCTCTCTTTCCCCTACAGCCGAGTGCCGCTAAGCTTAAAATACCTCAATATTTGATGGGACCGCTCTGGCAAGCAGCTCTGTCCAGGAAAATAGATGTTGTGCCCTGAAGGTGGGCATCAGCCCAATCCCTCCCCGTGGAAGACTTAGGCCTGGCTCGTGGGGGAATAGTAATCGGAGGCGCCTTCCTCGAGTCGCCAGCTATGATGCCTCATCACTCACACACTGAAAGGTGGGTAGGCACGGCGGGCTGCGAAGCCTGTTAAATGGACTGACTTTGCATAAAGCAAGGTTCCAATTCACACCCCCCGCCCTGCCTTTTGTTCAGTTTCCAAGTATGTCACCGTTTAAATGTTTGTTCAAATAAAACAGTAAATGAAGAAATATCTCCATCCGTCCTCATGCGTTGATTTGGATCATTTCATTATGCGTGAATTTTTTTGTGCCGTCACTGAATCGGGGAGGTGTTGGTGTGTGTATGCGGAATGTGGTCTCGTGCGTTGTGGCACTGTGACATGCGGTATCCGACCTTCAGCTCCTCCTGGATGCGTTCCTCGTCCTGCTTGGCAGCCCTCCGGTCCTCCGTCTCCTCCTTCCACTTCCCGGCTACAAAGCGGGCCTTTTCCTTGGCCATGGCGTCTCGGAACCTCTTCTCCATCTCCGCCTCCTTGGCACGCCTGGACAAACACGCACGCATAGTAAAGAAAAAAAGAAGGGAAGTAAAAAAGGTGTTTGAGTTGGTGGAGCGTCTTTCTTTACGGGCGCACACGCGATCATCTGTCGCATGACTCGTACTGCGGTGTGCTGTGAAATATGAAACAGTGAACTGGTATTTGTTTTTCCCAGTAGACGCTTCTGAGACTATCTTCTCAGAGTGGCAGTGCCCCCTTCACTTTTTCGGCCATCTGTCTCCCTTAATTACTCTCAATATCTCCCTCCACATCGCTCCACGTCACACACGCACTCTGCCTCCCTTCTTCTCCCCCTCCCTGTCCCTCTCCCCATGCTCGCTCCCTGCCTCACCAGAGTTCCTGCGCCTCCTGCTGTGCCTGCCGCCGCGCCCGCTCCTCCATCAGCCTCCTGACGACGTCGTCGTAGGGCTCGTCGCCGGGGGCGTCGCCCATCACCCACACCCACACGTCCCCGTCGCTGCCTTGCGACCACTGCACGCGCCTGCCAGAGCCTGGGGCGGGCAGACAGACAGACAGACAGACAGACAGACAGACAGACAGACAGACAGACAGACAGACAGACAGACAGACAGACAGACAGACAGGCAGGTGTGTAGAGAAACGGGGGGGGGGGGGGGGGGTCGGAATGGAACACTCAGGTCTAGCGGTGTTAGCCTAGCATTGAGCCCGCAGGACACCTAAAGGGTGTGTCACCAACTATATTCCCTCGTTCAGACTACCCTGGAGAAATGCAGTCGGCGACTCTCGGCTGGAGGCTAAGAAGTGGGACTTAACTGTTTTTACAATGGAGCAGACCATGTGAGCCTGGCTCTTTAGCGTTCATTTAGGCAGCGCTCAAGCTAACCATCCCACTTTGAGAACTCAACGCCGCCGTGTGTAAGACCAAAATAGATGGACTACTCACCCTTTCCCCTGGCAGGCTGCGCTTCCCCTCCTCCCTCCTCCTTCTTTTTCCTCTCCTCCTCCTCCTCCTCCTCCTGGCTCTCCCTCTCGGTCCACCTCCTCACCTGCTCCTGGCGGATCTTGTAGAAGAGGAGGAGCTTCTGCTCCTCCTTGAGCTCGGCCAGGAGCTCTGGCTCGATGTACATGTCCCTGAGGATCCGCTGCATCATCATGGTGGAAGTCTCTCTGTTCTCCCTGCTTCCCCTCAGAGAACAACGACGGCCCCCGTGCGCCCCAAAAGTCAGCCTGTCTTCAGGAATGTCGCTGTTTTGCCAGGGCTGAACGGTGAGCGAGCCAAAACCAGTCAGGGGAAAAAGCTGTCTTAGTGCGGTCGACGTCGAAGCAACACGTCCGCGGTCGTTTCCCAAAACGGCGCGACCTCCAGCACGCCCTAGCGGCCGGTCACCATTTCCTATTTCGCGCTCCCGTCAAAACCGAGCGACGCTCCAAGGATCACCTTTCGGCCTTTCCCGCTCCCCTTTTTTGGGGGGGGGGGTATTATCTTTCCCTGCTCAGCGACTCGTGGTTCCACCGCCTCGCTCTCTTCTCCCTCTTCTTCGTGCCTCCCTCCTCTCTCTCCCATCCCCTAACACCTCTGCTCTGCCGCCGTCACCGCGCTGGAAGCAGAACTGTCGGACAGCCACGGCAAACACAGCGACCTTATTTAGTCTCCTCCTCGCATCCGTCTGAACCTGATCTCTCGCTCTCTCACTCCGTGTGTGAGTGTGTGTGCGTGTGTGAGCGTGTGTGTGTGTGTGCGTGTGTGCGTGCATGTGCGTGTGTGCGTGCGTGCGTGTGTATCAATTTACCTAGCGGGCCATACGATAGTCCGCCCCGACAAGGTAACGGAGAACTCGTACCTCGTTTTACTTTGAGAGCCAATGAAAGGGCTCCCGTGTGAGTTGTCACAGGGCACGGCGCACAGCGGCGAACGCCATCTTGTGAGATCGGGTTGCGTCGTTCTCTCCCCTACCGTCCTCCCCCCATCCCCCTGTCTTCACAACTTTGTGTATGGCGCACGCAATGATTAATAGAGTTATTTGGGCCCCCGATGAAGGAGCTATCTCTGGATGTATGCCATAGATAATTATCTTCTCCTTCCGAATGAGCCGGCTGCCTGCGGTAGCACAGAAGTGCCATCTATCTTTTATCTCCATGTTCCAGAAGTTTCTTTTATCATTATTTGATGGCCAGAGAATAATGTCTCCCCGCACAGGGGGGGAACAGCAGATGCTGTACAGTAAACATGCCGGTAGACGTTTCTTTACCTCCCCTTCCAATCTGACTCTGGGGGACGAGCTCTCCTTCGCCCCCCCCCCAACCCCCACACCCCCCCGTTCCCCGCGCGCTTGTCAGGCCGCTCAAGCTGCTGTGGTTCACGCAGCCATGCACACACACACACACACACACACACACACACACACACACACACACACACACACACACACACACACACACACACAACACACACACACACACCCAGACACAGGCACACACACATACATTCACCCGATGCTGAATGCCACGTACACACATAGGCATGTGAATGATTGCGTAGTCCCTGTACTGACAGCCGCATACAGAAACGAGCCTGGGTGCATTAGGGACTGTGTTAGGGGACGGGATTGGGAGATTTTACCTTCACAGATCCCGAAAAACGGACAAGGCTTCAACCACACCAGGTGGTCTTGGCTATCAGCTGTGTGTGTGTGTGTGTGTGTGTGTGTGTGTGTGTGTGTGTGTGTGAGTGTGTGCGTGTGCGTGTGTGTGCGTGTGGAATTAGTATTCAGACAACGTGGTCCAACATGATGTGCTCCGCTGGGAACTGTCATCCACAAACTACTGCAGCATTTTATTCTGTTCAATTTCTCTCTCCATCGCTCACTCTCCTTTCTGTCTCTCCCCACCTTTCTCTTTCTCTTTGACTTTCTTTCTCTCTCTCTCTCTCTCTCTCTCTCTCTCTCTCTCTCTCTCTCTCTCTCTCTCTCCCCCTGCTCTTTCTCACACACGCACGTTATCTGACTGTCTCTCTCCCTTTAAATCCACTCTCTCTCAGCCCAATAGCAATTTATCTGCTTTGCGCCAAAAGTCCTGTTGATTGATTCAGGGTGAGACCCAAACCAACCGGGCCTGGGGTTTTGCCAAAAGCATCTCAGAGGATACGTTTGTGTAAACACATTTTTTGTACGGTAATCAAGCGTGAATTGCATCCTCAGGAAGCACTGAGAGACCAAACAAACTCATTAACTTGCTCTATCACATAGACTCGGCAAACGAGCGTTCTGAGATGAACAAAGACATCATTAAATGGATAATTATTGACATACACTGTGTCAATACAGTATGACAACGTGACGACATTCATTACTTAAATACATCCTCGATGATGTTGACTCTGGGACAGGGTAATCTGCTTAGGGTCCAGGGTAGGTACACACTCAGACCCTTCAAACAAAGGAAAGTCCCAATTGGTTTTCTCCCCAAGACCAGTAGGGTACGTTTACGGCCGCCTCGACCCCAGACTTAGAGAGAGGTCTATTTGGCTCTCCAATGGTTAAATGTTTAACAGACCTTACAGTGAAGTCGAAAATATCATTTCTGTTGCCACATTCAGAGTCCATTTGCTTTATTTCAGCAAGCTAACCAAGGCTGCAGACTGCAATTCAGCCTACATTACATCCTTCACGGCTTTAATGAGGCCGGGGAAACTGCCTGGGTAGTTCTCTCTGTGTGTGTGTGTGTGTGTGTGTGTGTGTGTGTGTGTGTGTTTGAGTGTGTGCCGTCCCCGCTGTGTGTGTGTGTGTGTGCGGGAACGTACTTATGTCTAGTCATAACTCGTCTCCCGACTCAAAGCCCAACGCTCCTTCAGGCCCGCCTCTGTGCTGACGGATGGAGTGTTATTGGTCTTGTGGGCCAGCGCCGCGCTCCACATCAAACTCGGTTCTGACACAAAGAGGAACCAGTGGAACCAGCCAGCCCCCCCCCCCCACCCCCCCCACCCGTCTCCTCCTCCTCAGCGCCCCCCTCTCCTCCCGGAGGCATGTTTGAAGCGCCCCTCTCTGCACGTTGGTCCTTTTTATCCGCTCCCTTAACAACGGGACACACACACACACACACACACACACACACAGAGAGAGAACTACCCAGGCAGTTTCCCCGGCCTCATTCCACGGCGAGGACTGGCGGAGAGACACCTTGCCGACGGTCCCACACCCGATAACGATGATACACACGCGCAAACGTTTCACGCACTGTGAAGACGTCCCCCGCGCCATGATGCAACTCTCTCCTTTTGATTATGGGATGGCAGCAGACTAGTGATTTCACCGGGCCGGGCGTCTACTCCCTGACTCCAGACGGCGTGCGCTGCCTCTCTGCGGTCTCACAGCGTGGGCGCGCAGTCGCCGTGAACCGAGGTTTGGTGCTTTGGAGCGTCCGTTCATCCGTCCGTCCGTCCGTCCGTCCATCCATCCATATGTGCAGCCCGTCTAAATTTACCTCTCTTTTTCTTTCTCTCTCCTTTTCCGTCTCTGTATCTCTCTCTCCCTCTCTCTTTCCCGCTGGCTATGGGGTAACGGTGTCTGTCCCGGGGCGTCTCCATGGACAGTCCGTTCTCCCTCCATGTCATCTTCTTCATCCGTTTGAGACTCGTGTGTCTGCTAGTGCATGTGTGTGCACGTGTGCGTAACGTGGACGACAGAGAAAGATAGGAGAGGGTTTGTCTAAGCAGTGGGATCAAATTTGAGGAGGAGCGGGCGAAGGGTGTGTGTGTGTGTGTTTTTTTTTTTTTTTAAAGAGTGAGACTGAGTGTCCGTCTGTTTGGTAAAGCTGGCCCTTGCAGCATTATTGTCCCATTATAGGAGCTTAAGTGGAAAGACAGGATGTATGGATCTGCTGGTGAGTCTTTCTCCTCCCACACACACGCATGCACGCACGCACGCACGCACACACACACACACACACACACACACACACACACACACACAGCCCCTGTCTAGGCTTACGATTTGTTACGACGTTAGAAAGAGTGATGCCCCTTAGTTGGAAGCCCTAGAGTAGGAGGGGGCTTTTTCCCGGGGATAACAGATAAACCCATATTTATGAAACTATGTGCTAACCCACACGATCACACAAGTGCACCCTGACAGACATTGGATGTCCTCCTTTGTAATCTAGCACATATGTACGTGAATACCCCCCATCCCACATATAATCCACACATTGTTTTTGGTCCGCAAACCGAGCAGCACAAAGCACAATAGAAGCTTACTTTAAGCCCCCCATTTGTGACATACTTCACTATTCCTTCAACTACTCACATCATATGTCACTCCTCCCCCCAAGTCCTGCTTTCTGGTTGACAGCAACTTTCCTGTTGACAATCCAATCCAGAGGGGAGATACATCGGATATCTACGAGCATGAATACATCTCCAACCTTTTTCTGTCATTTTATTCTGGAAGATATAAGACCCCATGTTGCGATGTCAGTAGTGCACACTGTTGTGAACAAACACACACACACAAACACACAAACTCACCCTCACACATAGTAGTATAGCTCTGCAATAGGCAGAGGGTTCTAGTTTGTAGTAAAGGGACATTTAATATATTAATTAACGGTTCACACCTGTGAAAAAAACAACTTTGATTTGATTTTTGACATAACCACTGAGATCGGTGGTCTTGTGAGGCTCACTCAGTCAACCCTCTGAAAGTCACGCAGTCATGCAAATGTTTGTGAATGCTCCATGCTTTGCAGACAGACGCACACAACAATTAACACATTACTACAAATCCATGTAGAGTGTATAGGTTACCACCATTTCTACATTACATATCGAACAGAGAGCACAGACTCGATGGAGTGAAACTTGTTCGATTCCATGACAGACAAACAGGCAGTACTCTGGTCAATCCTGAGATGAAGACGTGTTCTCCATTGTCCACAGAAGAGCTACAGTACAAATAGGGAAGTAAAGAAGTTCAATTCATGTGTGAATCCTGTTAAGCAACTTTAAATAGTTCAATCGAAGTGCAATTATTCTTCTGAACCAGTCACATTACGTTTTAACTTTACGTTTTGTTAAATGTTTCAACTTTCTCCCTTCCGTTGATTTATATGACTTCTTGACATGAAAAAGGGCAAAACGTTTTGTATCGCAGAGCAAAACACATTTCTAAATACGCCTTTCCTTAATAGGCCTCACACATCACGCCATCACTCCCAATGTAAAGTTACGAACAAGTTCTAAAATCATAAAAACCCAAAAAATAAACTCTGAATAGAACTAAGTTGGGGCGAGCCCTGCTGGGCCGAACAACAGATGAGCCTGGTAAAAAAAAAATGTCCTGCTGGTAAATCTAAAGGCCATCGCTGCATGGCTAATCACTTGTTGCCCACACGTCAGTGTTGCTTTCAACCTGCCCAACGAGAACTTCCTCTGAAACTCTATCAGAGAAAACAGCAAGGGCGTGGTGGGCTTTGACTCAAGAGGAAAAAGAGAGTATGAATGTTTGCCTCGAGTTAGATTCTACTGCTGTTTTTTTTTTTTTTTTTACTCTTCTTGAAAATCAAAAAATAACAAATCAGCCACCAAGATGGCATTTGTTTGGACAAGAAAAAGAAGTAAAATGCCCTCACTCTATATTTTCTATTTCCCCTGCTAAGGTAGTGGGCTGGCTATTTAAAAAGGTAAATCCAAACAATGATGCAAAGGCTGAATCAACAGGGACATTTGTGAATGTATCAAATTTGGAAATTTCTTTAAAACCCAGATGTTAGGTCAACGCTCAACATCTTCAAAATGAATAGTGATAACATAAATAATATCTCTATGAATGTCCACTCGGCAGCTCGCGCCGTCATCAAAGCTGTGACCTTCCAGCAGCTCAGCCTGCTTTGTCAAAGATGACTTGCTCTTTAAAATGGACTCTTTGGAAAAATGTGACTCTTGGGAATGACGGTGTGTTTTGACATTTTGACTATGGTTATCGTTACCTCAGACCTAAGGTGACGGCCAAAAACCTCCATGCAGATCAAGCACCCTGTGTAGTGAGGGCACACTGGCAAACAGATAGCACACTGTCATCACAGACAGGCCCAAACAAGGCTTAGGTGCGGCAGGGTAGAGGTGGCTAGCATTCCGCCAGCGGATGAGAGACAGACGAGTGTGCGGACGAGGGGAGGAGTCAGTCAGGGAAGACAGCACACGGGGAAGGAGGGTGTAAAACATGGCGGCACAAACCAACAACGTGCTAACAAGGGTCATTAACCCTCGTCTCCCATTGCCTGGAAACTCTCTCTCTTTCGTTTTCTCTCACACACACACACACACACACACACACACACACACTCACACACTTCTTTGGCCCCCCCCCCCCCCCCGTCTCACGCACATAGCCACGATGTAATGAGCTCAGAGCGAATGATGAACGAGGGCATTAGGACTCTCCAATTAGCAGCCAGCCACAATGATGTGGTGTGTTCATCTCACTGGAACACCACTAATGTTGTTCATATCGGATTCTCCCCAGACCGACCGCTCACGGGGTTAATAAGGATCATTTAGCCGTTTGTTTGTGGCCCTGCAAGGTGCCTGGCAAAGATAACGACGCACTTCACTCTTATATGCAAATATTTATTTATTATATTTATTTATCTCATGGCCTTGAGAATCAAGGTTACCGGAGGGTTGGAAAATGTTTGTCTATCTTCAATCTAGGATGAGACATTTTGTGTGTCTATGTAAACTCGAAGGTTGGTGAGCTCAGTGCCCACCGCCATTTTGTGATGAGAGGTTTTCGTAGCTTTTCATGTGTAGTGTTTGTTTGGGCTTAGCCGCACTGATCTGTCACAGTTCCGTTGGGATAAAGGGACCGGGGGAGACATCCCGATGAAACGATGGTTGTTGTTTGTCTGAGGACATCGCTTACCACAACAAAAAAACCTGAGTTCAGCAGGTCTGCCAAAAAAAACAATCATGTATTCTGTATGCATTATGTAATATTTGAGAACCGTACAAATATTGGTGGACAGAAACATAGATTGGATATGATGTGTTGCTAACTCCTGCTTTGTACCACTCTCTCTCCTGTCCATGTTCAACTCTTCAATTCTGTCTTCCCAGTACATACATCGTGAAACTAACAAGACCCACGGCATTATCTGATCAGAGGGGCTATCACAAGCGGTACCCATAACACACAGAAACCGAAGGGACAGTGGCCTGAATCCCAATTCCTTTTTCCGGAACCAAAAGTTGGATTTTACCCTGGCTTACAGAGGGAAAGCGACTTTAAAGAAGTTCTTTCATGGTCAGCTTTCTGTCACCTCCACCCGAAAAAAAAGTTCTCACTCCCAACAAGTGACAGTCAAACCGCTGACAGAAGGGCCACGGGGGCCAAACCGGCCAGCGCACACTGGGGAAGTGAAACAGACCGTGGACTCAGACCGGAACCGGGGGGGGGGGGGGATACAAATGTTAGGATGCCAGAGGGATGGGGGGAGCCAGAGAGACACATATGCCTCGCCAGAGCTCGGCGGGCCGGGCGCAGCGCCCTGGACTGGACTGGCATTTTGCAGACAGCCGGGAGGCCTATCTGGAACAGGCTGCCGCTGACGGTTCCAAACCCCCCCCCCCCCCCCCCCGAAAATTAACACAAACACAAAGGGAAAAAAAAAGAGAAACACAAAAATAAGGCGCGTGGTGGGGGGGGGGGACAACGGGAGGGGAGGAGGAGGAAGGGGGGAGCGCCGCGGGACACCCCCCTGCTGGCTCTCCGCCCACGCAGATAAGGCCCCGCGCATTTAGCGGTCGGACATGGACAACGGGCCTCTCCGCCGATCCCACTTCACAGCCTTATCTGTGGCTGCAGAGGAGAGGAGGGAGGCGCGGGGGTGTGGGTGTGTGTTTGTACTCGTCCGCGACTGCGGGAGCTAGCCCAATCGCTGTGCGTGTGCGTGAGCGTTTGTGTGTGTGTGTGTGTGTGTGTGTGTGTGTGTGTGTCTTGGACTGCGGGAGCACGAAAGTGTCGCTGTGCTTGTTCGTGTGTGCTTGTGAGTGTGCGTGAGACTAAAAGATGTATGTGTGCGTGCATGCAAAACGCAGCGTGTAGCCTTTCTTCCCTAATCTGGACCATCAGTTAAGACGTTGTTAGGGCAGCGTGTGGCTCAGGCGGGTGGAGCACCGGGCGGGCCATTTTAGCGGATTACCGGGGCTGGCACTTAACAGTGAGCCTGCCACCAAGACTGGTAAATTATCTGGGGATTAGGTCTTTATACAACGCCGAGCCTTTATCACTGCGGAAGGGTCAGGGTTTCAAAGTGTTATAAAAAGTAGGGGGATTATCTCTGGGTCGCGCGTGTGTGGAAGCCTATCTTGACGGAGACCCTGTCTCGGAGGTGCACGGCTCACAAGGAGACCCGGGCTTGGTAGCTCTTCAGTTTATGGCGAGGCTAGACAGCGTTCTGTTTGGAATGCATTTCACTTCCCCCCCCCCCCCCCATCGTGAGGGACGCCATTAAGCTGAAGATTGGTGGCTGGACAAAAGAGGCCACGCAAATGGACAGGGGGAGTGTATGACGTCTTCCCTGTCTTTTTACTGCTGTGGTAATGCAACGTAATCGACTGGATTATCGTCCGGTCTCACGATGGCCGGGTGTTGTGCTAATCGTCTCTCTGTGCTAAGAGTTTGGTGCGCTGGCGTCTGTGAGCCCTCGTTGAATTGTGAGTTAATCCATCCAAAGATCCTCTGAGAACCATCCAAGTGATCGGTGTCCCTGGTTAACACATGCCCAAATGGATAGGTCTTGAGGAGAGGGTGTGGAGCTCTTCATCTCGGTCGCCCCAGAAAAATTGGAGATGTTGTAGAACTGTCACCTGCCAGACACCCCCCAAGGCCCCCCCCCCCCCCCCCCCCACACACACAAATAAACGGGACCGGAATTCATTGGGATCCTTTCCATTCACCGTCAGCAGGCCGGGACCTCGTGTCTGACGGAGCCGGGCGAGAGCTGCTTAGGATGCAGCGCGGCCGGCGCTCTCGTCTGAAGGTGAGGACGGAGAGGGAAGGAGGGACGGCGGGAGACGAGGGGCGGCGCGTGGGCGGTGGGGGTCTTGGGGGAAGAGAGAGCGGGAGCGAGGGATCGGGAAGAGACGACAAAAGCGTCCGTCGAGAGACGACAAAAGCTGACCGTTCACCTGCGCGCGCCTGCGAGCGAAGCAGACGTTAAGCTCCCGCTCCTCCGTGCTCTGTGGCAGCGGCAGCAGCAGCGGCAGCACGGGCGGCTGCAGGCGGTGAGGAAGACATCCCTCGTTGTCACCGACGAGTAACCTGCTGCTCCTGTGTTCACGCGGCGGAGCCATGTGGAATTCATTCCGCCGATTCCAGTGCCCTCCCTTTCACACATGTAGGAAACACACACACACACACGCGCAGGCACACACGTGCACACACATGCACAGAGGGAGAAAGCGACCGGAGGCAGATCTTAATTAAGATTGGGCCCCGGCTCTCTGCGGTGTTGCCCCAGCTGCGCCTGTGTGTGCCTTCCTCCCAAGTGACTGCCCGACCCCTTCCTCTTTTCCTCTTGGCGTCTCTCCTCCCCTCTGCCCCCCCCCCCTCCCCCCACTCCCATTTTCCCCCTCTCCACCTCAC
Organism: Galaxias olidus; assembly: GCA_026901105.3. NCBI lineage: Eukaryota > Metazoa > Chordata > Actinopteri > Galaxiiformes > Galaxiidae > Galaxias > Galaxias olidus. The sequence goes on along the minus strand of JAPMUY010006033.1, from coordinate 212,934 downwards.
GACTTTCCTCCCCTACTTCCGCCCACCTCCCTGCTTCTCCGGGGAGAAAAGGCGTGGCGCCGTCGACCTTCACTGACGTTGCAAACACAGACCAGGGAACGGCATTAGACAAGGCGTGCCATTGCTCTTAATTGCACACGATTTCCACATCGCACAGGCGGCGTGGGGCTCCAGAGACAGAGGACCAAGGAGAGAGACGGGGCGGAGTCAGGATTCAAACCTTGGTCGTGTGGCGACGTCCTCACAGGACTTTCCTCGCTGCGCGGCGGAGCCCCGGCCGGGACGCTGGGGAGCGCCTGCATGCCATCCAGATGGCTGTGGGCCCGGCCCGGCACGGAGTGTCCCGGCACCTCCGGCGAGACAGCTGCATTAGGGAAGGTGTGAGGACTGTCTAACGGGGACAGAGTCGGGACGTGGGCGAAGGGGAGGCATGTGTGAGGCGCAGTGTGCGCGCGCGCGCGTGTGTGTGTCTGGAGCTGTGTGTGTCTCTGCTTGTGGGAATGTGTGTGTGTGTGTGTGTGTGTGTGTGTGTGTGTGTGTGTGTGTGTGTGTGTGTGTGTGTTTCTGTGTTTGTGTGTGCATGGCGGTGGCTGTGGGAGGGTGTTTGCCGTACAACTTTTTTTTTCTCCAAACCAACAGTGTGACTGCCTTGGGACTACAGAGGAAACACCAGTGCCTTCAGGACGATTCTGCCACATTTACCCAGATGCTGATTAATGTGCGCTTGTCAAATAAACTTAACAAAGCTACGCGTTAAAAGAACACGCTGAAGGGAAGCCAGTCTCCTCGCAGATTCTTTTTTTTTTTTTTGTCTCTTTTCAGGAATCTCCAAGCTAACAATGAGGAGCCGTGGGGGAAAAGAGAAGTTTATTTTGGGCCAAACTACAAGGACAAGTCAGAGCTGTTAGCTTAGCGCCGACAGCCAGTGTAGCTGTCACGGCGGCTCGACCATCAGTCAGAGACACACACAGGGAGACTAAGTGGACAATGACAGGACAATTTGACTGCTGTACCTTGCAGATCCAGGGACTGTGAGGTAATGGGTTCCTATGGGGACACACCAGCGAGACTCACGGGGGAGAGTGGTATCAGGAACACTACAGCCTCGTTTCCACCACAGGGCCAAGCAATACGTTCTTAGACAAAGAGGGAGAGTAATATCTGGAACCCTGCAGCCTGGTTTCCACCGCAGGGCCAAGCCCTGAGCTACTAGACTGAGTGGGAGAGTACTGGGGTTTGTTTTCATCAGACATAAACAAATATGAATATAAAATATCACAGGAATATTAAAATAATATCATAATAAACATTTCATCCGAGCATTACAAAGAGTCGGAACTCTTCTCAGTTTGTAAGGATGTGCTAAATAAAATTGTGGTCAGGACTGTAAGTAATAAACTGTGCAATCAGGTTTTAATTTAGGAATCCCCGGACTAACACTTATCTGGTAAGAGTTTGATTCCTCCTGCATGTTCTCCAGCTAGACCCTCAAACACTGATTGCAAGTTGATGTTGTTTCTCTCCGAGCAGAGTTCTGTAGACGTGGAACAGCCTTGTGTGTGTGAAAACGTGAAAACCGCCTCATGTGTGACAGTGGATGACTCTGAATGACGCTTGTGCGTTTGTTGTGTGAGTGTTTCTAGATTTTCGCTCAGTTACTGCACGTGTGTATGCGTTGGCACTGGGGATGTAACGATGCACTCATCTCACAATTCGATACTATGCATGACACTGGATTTGCGATACGATTTTCTCACAATAAAAAAAAAAAAATTATAATGAAGACAAATTATGACTGAAAAAGATTTGTTTAATTATATTTGCGACAGAAACTACAAAATTCTTGTTATTTCTGAGGTAGGAAATAAATTATGCAAAAACAATGAACAAGTCAGTAACAATCTGACAGTATAATTATCATATTCCGAAATCACACACAACAGTCTGATTCTATTTATACATAAAAAAAAGTTTACTATTACGTTCACGTAAGGTTGGCACTCATTGCCCGGGCAACGGAGCCGTCTGTGAACGGGACAACTGTCCTTAAGGCCGCAGAAACAACTACCCATTTACACTACACTGCACTGCAGCATTTTACACTAGAGTCTGTCATAGTTATGGTCATCATGACCATATATAGTTAGGGCCAAAAATATTTGGACAGTGACACAAGTTTTGTTATTTTAGCTGTTTACGAAAACATATTCTGGATACAATTATATAATCAACATGGGCTTAAAGTGCAGACTCTCAGCTGTAATTTGAGAGTATTCACACAATTGGAGCAAGGGTTTAGGAATTACAGCTCTTTAATACGTAGCCGCCTCTTTTTCAAGGGACCAAAAGTGATTGGACAATTGACTCAGAAGGCTGCAAAAAAAAAAACAACGCTGCATGGGCTCTTCCCTCATTAACCTGTCATCAATTAAGCAATTAAAAGGTCTGGAGTTGATTCCAGGTGTGGCGTTTGCATTTGGAAGCTGTTGCTGTGAACACACAACATGCGGTCAAAGGAGCTCTCAATGGAGGTGAAACAGACCATCCTGAGGCTGAAAAAAAAGAAGAAATCCATCAGAGAGATAGCAGAAATGTTAGGAGTGGCTAAATCAACAGTTTGGTACATTCTGAGAAAAAAAGAGTGCACTGGTGAGCTTGGGAACTCAAAAAGGCCTGGACGTCCACGGAAGACAACAGTGGTGGATGATCGGAGAATCCTTTCCATGGTGAAGAAAAACCCCTTCACAACATCCACTCAAGTGAAGAACACTCTCCAGGAAGTAGGTGTATCAGCATCTAAGTCTACCATAAAGAGAAGACTTCATGAGAGTAAATACAAAGGATTCACCACAAGGTGCAAACCATTAATCAGCCTCAAAAATAGAAAGGCCAGAATTGACTTTGCCAAAAAACACCTGAAGAAGCCAACCCAGTTCTGGAACAGCATTCTTTGGACAGATGAGACTAAGATCAACCTGTACCAGAATGATGGGAAGAAGAAAGTTTGGAGGAGAATTGGAACAGCTCATGATCCAAAGCACACCACATCTTCTGTAAAACCTGGTGGAGGCAGTGTGATGGCATGGGCATGCATGGCTTCCAATGGCACTGGGTCACTTGTGTTTATTGATGATGTGACAAAAGACAGAAGCAGCCGGATGAATTCTGAAGTGTATAGGGATATTCTTTCTGCTCAGATTCAGCCAAATGCAGCAAAGTTGATTGGACGGCGCTTCACAGTACAGATGGACAATGACCCAAAACATACTGCAAAAGCAACCCAGGAGTTTTTTAAAGCAAAGAAGTGGAATATTCTGCAAGGGCCGAGTCAATCACCAGATCTCAACCCAATCGAGCATGCATTTCACTTGCTCAAGACAAAACTTAAGGCAGAAAGACCCACAAACAAGCAACAACTGAAGACCGCTGCAGTAAAGGCCTGGCAAAGCATCACAAAGGAGGAAACCCAGCGTTTGGTGATGTCCATGGGTTCCAGACTTCAGGCAGTCATTGCCTGCAAAGGATTCTCAACAAAATATTGAAAAGTAACATTTTACTTGGGGTTATGTTTATTTGTCCAATTACTTTTGAGCCCCTGAAATGAGGAGCGTTTGTATAAAAATAGCTACAATTCCTATATGTTTAATCATATGTTTTTGTTCAATCCCTTGAATTAAACCTTAAAGTCTGCACTTCAATTCCGTTGTAGTTGTTTCATTTCAAATCCAATGTGGTGGCATGCAGAGCCCAAATCATGAAGATTGTGTCACTGTCCAAATATTTTTGGGCCTAACTGTATAACCATGCCAGAGATATCACAACACAAACCGTTAGCGTTAGCCTCTGCTAGCGAACGAGCCAACGTTTAGCTTTAGTGCTCTTTGTATCGCAATTCATGTTTCATGTAACCGATTTGAATCGTCACATATTTGCATCACGAATGAACTGTCTCACAAAGTTGCATTCCTAGTTGGCACTAATGTGTTTCTATAGGTCTGTAAAAGAGAGTTGGGCACCAGAACAACAACTTCTCCCCTGCCCCACCCCCAGCCTCTTCCCCCCACGGTGGTGGGCTCCCAACCCCACTCAGAGCCTGTGTTCTCCCCCTGGCTTGGTTCTGGAACGTGGTGTTGGAGAGCAGCCCTGGAACCCGCTGGTACAACACAGCTTTCCCTCTGGTTGCCTCTGTGTTGGAGGCCTCCTAAAAGCTTAACCTGGCCCTTGAGTTGAGAGGACGGGGGAAAATGGCAACCACTGAGGCATGAAAAGTCATTTAGCAGTCATTTTGGTCACAATCACGTGTCACAAGTCCTTTTTTTTTTGCATGCTTGTTTTGGCAGACAGACTGAATGACAGGTCTGGCATGTGTCCCACAAGTCCAGGGAAGTGTGGTAATAATGCAGGGATGAATCTCACAATGTTCCCATTACAGAAGCCAGTCTCCTCAGTGGCCTTTTTTTCCTCGTTTCATCTTCAACCTAACAATGAGGAGCCGTGGGGGAAAGGAGAAGTTTATTTTGGGCCAAACTACAAGGACAAGTCAGAGCTGTTAGCGTAGCGCCGACAGCCAGTGTAGCTGTCACGGCCGCTCGACCATCAGTCAGAGACGCACACAGGGAGACTAAGTGGACAATGGACCTGAGGACGCAGCGCTGACCCGTTTACATAGTGTTTGACCGCTAAACCTTGCAGATCCAGGGACTGTGAGGTAATGGGTTCCAATGAGGACACACCAGCTAGACTCATGGGGAGGGTCATGGTCAAGCTAGGAGTTACTAAGTGGGAGAGCGCTATCTGGAACCCTGCAACCTGGTTTTCACAACAGGGTAAATCTTGACAATACTAGACTGAGTGGGAGAGTGGTATCTGGAACTCCACAGTCTCGTTTACACCACGGGACCAAGCACAGGACTGACCAGAGACGCTGAACTAGCTTATAATCATACTATTTAAAAAAAAAAAACTCTTTTACACTAAATGCATCATTTCTAGCTCAAAACGGACTTTTAGAGGCATCGATGTGACTTTGCATATGACATCGATATACATCCATTACAAGCCAATATCCAGTAATCCAAGAGTTATATGCACCGTATTGCCACACCAGGAGGCTTGTCAGTATGCAGGGATTGCATTAGCTATGCATTGCCTTGTCTAGACAAAAGTGCTGACCTGCAGGTTTTCTCCCAGAGAGAGTAAACAGCATTCTCATCGTGCCCATTGTGAGAGGAAGATGGCCTATCGGGGAGAATGGGGCCGACTCTGCACTCGCTCACCCACCTCACACACACACACACACACAGACACGGGCACACGCACACACAGACACAGACACATACGTACACATAGGCACACAGACACACACACACACACACACACCACACACACACACACACACAGACCCACGCTGACACGCTCAGACACACACGCACAGAAACCCCACATAGATACGGACACACACAGGCACGAAACAAACACACACACACACACAGACAGACACCCACGCACACACAGAAGAACACCCACAGGTACACTCACACACACACACACACACACACACACACACGCACACACACACAGAGACGGACACATACAGAGAGACAAAGTACCATCTCAAGGACCCCTGTGGAACACCGGGATCCAGGGCCATAATGTCTGCTGATAGTGTTGTTTGTTTATACCGGCCATGACTTATTTCTCCCTCTTGGAATTTACATACACCTTGGCTGTTTGTGGGTCAGAGTGAGTGGTGCGACTGAGTGTCTGCGTGTGTGTGTGTGAGGGGGGGGGGGGTGGTTGTAAGTCTTACGGATTGCTACGGTGTACCTGCTATCTGCATGCACTCTGGGCCAATGTTTCTATTTGTATTTGTCTGTTGGCACCTGCGAGTGTATGCACTCTGTGTGTGAGTGTGTATGTGTGTGTGTGTGTGTGTGTGTGTGTGTGTGCCTGTGTGTTGGTGCCAAACAGAAAGACTCTCCATTTCTCCCTCTCTCGTCCCTCCCTGTGGCAGTTAGTAGTTGGGAGCACTTGAGACTCACTCGAAAAATGAATTAATGATCCTCTCCGGATGGATCATTTATTATAGAGAATAAACACTCTTTATACGCTTTCCCGCCGTCGCTACTTTTCACCTCATTATGTTTATTTGTCACCAGAAATACCTCGAGCCAAACTCCTTTCTGTCAGCGTTGACAAGCTGTCTCGCCCGTGGATATTCCATCGCCATGGCGACAAAGCAGCAGCAGCCGTGGATGTGCCTGGATGTGTGTGACAAACAGCAAAGGCGCTTGGGTAATTGCGGTGTCGGTATAGTCTGGGACTTGGGACGGAATTAGGATTTCTTCGTGGTGACCACACGTCTTTGGGAGCCAGCGTTAGCGAGATGTGCATAGGAGCAAGGCCCGCTGTGCCCTGTAATTAAATTGCCACAGGGCTTACGGATTGCAATGATTGATAACACGTGGGTGGATAATGCCACAATCAGATAATTCATTTCCGCCAACTTTAGAGTAGGACAACTTTGGATTGTCTATGAAAGTATGATAAATGTAATTTAAAACGGGTACTATTCTATTCCATTCTATTCTATTCTCATTTTTGTATTTATGTATGCATGTGATGTCAATTTTGTGAGGGCTGAGTGAGGGCGGCCCGTGAAGGGCCAGCACTGAGGGGCCAGCCACCTAATGACCAGATTCACGTGGGCTTTGCGTGGGCTGCCCGTGATGGGCCCGCGACACAGCCCCAAGTGGGCCACTGACAGGGCCAGTACGGGCTTGCTGGCGGTGGCCCATGTGCATCGCGGTGTTCCTATTACACTGGCACCGTGCACGTCCAGCAGGCTTATCAGGTAAAGGTGACGACCTCACTCTCCCCCGGTCCTGTTAATTGCCCACAATAAGCTGAACGTCCGCTCGTTAGTCGGCCAGAGTTCCCATGGCGAGCGAGAAGCTGCTAACGATCATTACCGGGAGAGGACATTGCGTCCTTCTGTGCAGGTAGAGAACCGAGAAGATGGAGATGCTCACAACAAAGGTTTAAATGTTTGTGCGTGTGTGTGTGTGTGTGTGTGTGTGTGTGTGTGTGTCTAGAAGAGAAAGTGAGATAAAGACAAATCGCTTGGCACTAATAGTCCTTCAGCGCTTTATTCGTACCTCTCCTCCGAAAACACGTTACCTGATTTTAACAGTCCAAAAGTCTGAAGTTGAGGTTTATTTTCAACATCAATGAATATGAAATGAAACATTTTTATTAGAGTATTAAAAAGCGTATGAAGGTTTCTCAGATTTGTAAGGCTTTGGTAAAAACTGCAGTTATCAGGAGTGTAGACATGAAAGTAATGAGCTGTGAAATCACACTTTAATTTAGGAACCCCAGACTAACACTTATCTGGTAAGAATCTGATTCGTCCTGCATATTCTCCAGCTAGACCCTCAAACACTGATTACAAGTTGATGTTGTTTCTCTCTGAGCAGAGTTCTGTAGACATGGAACAGCCTTGTGTGTGTGAAAACGTGAAAACCGCCTCATGTGTGATAGTGGATGGCTATTGAATGACGATTGTTGTGTGTGTGTTTCTACATTTTCACTCAGTTGCTGCACGCGTGTATGCATTGCCACCGATGTGTTTCTATATGTCTGTAAAAGAGTGTTGGGCACCAGAACAACAGCTTCTCCCCAGCCCCACCACCAGCGTCTTCCCACCCAGGGGAGTGGCCTCCCAACCCAAGTCCTTCTTTTTGCATGCTTGTTTTGGCAGCATTATATGACGGGAGCAGTCCCACAAGTCCAAACGGATACACTGCATTAAAGAAATGATCATTTAATCTGTGAAAACATTTTATAATATGTAAACTATTTGTGACTATACCATGCAGTGCATGCAAGGTAGCGTGGTATGAACGTGATCCTGATGGAGAAATTGAGACATC
>JAPMUY010006033.1:65000-200000 GCA_026901105.3 Galaxias olidus | reverse complement strand
CTCGTGCCTCAAACCGCCTGAGTCATTCCGCCCGCCCAGGCCTACACACAAGTCTACCTCACACAGGCAAGAATATTGATCCATCCACACAATTTGTCAAACTTCTCTTTTTTCTCCCACTATGTAGAAGTATTGCGTAAGGATATTCATTGCTACACTGTATTATCATAAAATATTAATTTTGAACAACTGCCTACCGCGCATGAGTAACGATCGGATGTGAAAACGTCCCCCCCCCCTCCCCTCCAGTAGTAATTACGTTGGCTCCTATGTTGGTGTTTTTCTTTGCTTCCTAATTGACGGTTTGCAATCAGAGTCACACGAGCGAGGATTCGCCACTTACATTCAGCATGGGGGCCTGCCTGCAATTCAGTCCAAGGCGGCGGATGGTGCTGGCCAGCAATCAGCCGCCGTTCTCTCTCTCGACTCTTTCCTCCTCACCCCTCGCTTCCCCGCACATCTGCAGACCGCTCCTCTCCTTATTACCCCCCCCCCCCCTCCTCCTCCTTAAGGGTCCTCGTCCTTTCCCGGCCCACGTGCTCAACGGAGCAATCAACGGTGGCCGGACTTTGTTTGCCGCGCCGGCTACGCCCGCGCTGCGCAACATCTGCACACCCTTAAAGACCCTCGAGACGTCCAGCGGAGTGAGTGATTGTGCGCGTCTGCGCGCACGCGCGTGCGTTTTCGTGTGTGGAGAGTAAATCCGGCGAGAGAGCAGGAGAGAGAGAGAGAGAGAGAGAGAGCGAGAGAGAGCGAGAGAGAGAGGTAGAGAGAGAGCGAGAGAAGCGCAGAGACAGGCAATGCGGGAGACTGCATGTTTGGATTATGTGCTTGTGCCTGCCTGTGTGTGCAGAGTGTGATAAAGGCCGCTCATTTACATGAGAGGGGGGCCAAGCCCTGGCAGAGGCCAAAGGGAAGATAACGGTAGGATCATATGAGAGAATGAAAAACAAGGACAATCCCGGGTTTGTGAGTGATTTATCTCCAAACCCACTATGGCATGTGATTTCAAAGAGAAGCTTTTTATCTCTGCTTGTGTGTGTCTTTATGAGTACCTGTATGTGTTTCTATTCGTGTGTGTCTGTGTGTGTGTGCATGTGTGTGTGTGTGTGTGTGTGTGTGTGTGTGTGCGTGCACATAAACACCTGTGCACCCGTGCGTGCACAGAACCCCCCCCCCCCCCATAAAAAAACCAGATTGTGAAATCGTCAAAAAGAGACAATAATGAAGAAGTGGAACGGAAAAGAATAACAGGGAAAACGGGACAGCGTACGTCGGCCCAAATCAGGTATGGAAGAGGCCCGGGAGGTCAGCGTTGACGTGGCGGCCAGCCCGCGTACAACCAGGTGTGCTGACCGCGATAGTCCGGTACAGATCCCGACCATCCCCCTGGATCATCCCGAGCCAGCCCACCCCAGGGCTAGGCCTGTGTGTGTGTGTGGGAGGGAGTCCCGCTAGAAGGCTGACATCATCCGTATGTGTGTGTGTGTGTGATTAGTGTTTTTTACTGTGCTACTGTGTGTGTGTGTGTGTGTGTGTGTGTGTGTGTGTGTGTGTGTGTGTGTGTGGTTGCTGGCTTGTGTTCATGGACAGTGTATGCCCGGTAGTCCAGACCCTGTCCATTCTGAAGCCCCTGCCCCTTCAGGCGGCAGTAATAGGGCACCACACTCTGTGGCCATATGTAACAATGTTGTGTGATCATCCAGATGAGACAGAGCATGGAGGTGAAATATGGCCACAATACTTGCAGTAGACAAAGTCTCTGTCTCTCTCAGGCGTCTGCCCGTTCTCGTTATTTCACTATAAAATGACTTTTTCTTTTCATGCCTTAAAGTATCCTTCCCGAACAATGGTTTCAAACCGAAACCCACGCTGTAATGGTCACGAGTTACGTAAAAACAACTCACTTTAAATAATCTAGCCATACTTATAACATGTTCAACTGTAAAATGAACGTGACAGGAGACAGGTGCGGCTGGCTACATGAATGTGTAGGTTATGTTTCTCTAGCGGGATGTGATCATGCCAAATCACTTTTTATTCAGCGCATTCTCTTCTTGATTAAGATCCAGGCTTGAGTTACCATGGTTATGATTCATCTGAGATTTCTGAGTTTCTGAGCTTCTGACCCCCTGGCGTCCCCTAGCAACCATTGATTAACCCCAGGCGATCGTGCATAACCCTTGCCAGCCCTGTCGTAGTTGGACACCTCTGCAGGTCATTCATATGTCCTCTGAATCAGACTGCGTGATTGGTCCACTTAACCCTAATTTGGAAAGAGTGTCGAGGGTCACCTTAGAAAAAACACACAGGTGACCTATAGAGAAACTATTTTTTTCCAGCAGGCACACACACACACACACACACACACACACACACACACACACACACACACACACACACACACACACACACACACACACACACACACACACACACACACACACATGCGCTGTCCCCCTCAAATCTTACTTTTAGTTTTTAATCCTCTGGCATCCCTGAGTGAGGTATAATTCCACACTCAGATTAAAAGGATACTCAACATGAATTATGTTTTTGACATCCAAACCGTGTGGTGAACATCCTGTGAGTTGAGTTTAAGAGGCCTTTCAGGTAAAAGCCCAAACTCTTGAGAGTCAATTAAGGTTCCCTTACAAGAGGGTAACTGAAGGTACTATATTAACAAGATGTGAGGGTCAACCCAATTCGCTTACTTCTTTATTTTAAACACAACAATACAAACAATATTTCCTGAAACATATCCTACGTCCATATCCTAATTATATTCTTTTTTCAAACACATATATCCTGTAATATAAGGCCGTATTTACCTCTGGCAAGACAAACCACTGTTCCAGTGCAATTCATTCCAGACATCACAAGAGAGCGACGATGAGGAGGAGGATGAAGAGCTCAAATAAAAAAGAGGACACCTCTATTGTCTGTTTAGCACTCAAAGCCCCATTTTCAATTCATCTTTTTTAGGGGTTGAGCAGAGCCAGCACCTGCTGACAGACACATAAGGCATTCTCTGTTCCCCCCGCACTGTGGCCTTGCCGACTCCCAGGTCCAGTCCATCAAGGTAATGTGATTAGGCTGCGAGGCCTGGGAACAGATCGGAGCTCGGAGCAGGGCTGCGCCCACTTTAGCTAGGGAGGATGTGTGTGTGTGTGTGTGAGTGTATGTCGTATCCAAACTTTTGTATCTGTGTTTATGTGAGAATCTGTGAGAGTGAACAGCGCGCGCGCACGTGTGTGTGTGTGTGTGTGTGAGTGTTGCTCCCATGCTGATGGCGTGATGGACGGAGAAGAGGGGCAAATCAATACGAAAGGCCCTGTCATCGCTGCTACATCCCAATTTACCTCAACACTGTCAGTCACAGAGGAAAGAGAGGGGGACAAGGTAGAGGAGGATAATGATCGGAGACAGACGGTTGAGAGACAAAGAGAAAGAGAGTGCTGGGAGAAGGGAGGAAGAAAAAGAGTCAGGATGAAAAGGGGATGCATGTGAGTGGCTAAGTGAAGATAGAAAGAACAGAAGAGGGGGAGAAAAAGAGGGAAGAGGGCGGCGATTGTCTGGAGTTTTTCAGTCAGAGTTGATGCCGATGGCTTGTAAAGGTCATGCAGCAGGTTTGAGTACCTCGAGTAACTGTACCGTTCAAACTTTAACACACACGCACACTCTCTCAAACTCCTACAAACACACACACAATCACGTACACATCCAATCCCAATGCGGGACGCCACTCCACTGAATAGATAAGCATTCTACCCCCACCACTTCAAAAGTGCATTAGGGATTTCGTCTTTGTAAGTCTATTTTCCCTAAGCTGTAGCCACTAATGTGTGTTTTTCAGCAACAGTGGCTGGCTTTTAATGCTTTCTGGCTGCCTCCATGAATTCAAGGACGGAATTAAGTTAGCAGAGAAGAGAAGATTTTTTTTTTTTTTGAAAAACGTCACCTCGCCTTAAACTGCGGCGGGGAAAAGTGTTGTGAATGCTTGTGGTGAGTGTGTGCATCTGCGTACGTTTGTGTGTGCGACTATATCCTCTCCCCGAGCTGGGCCAAGTCAGGGGGATACTGGATTTGCATTAAACCAAGCATCTGTAATTTAGGTGATTATTTTTCACAATTCCACTACTTCATGCCTCTCTGCCCTGTCTATTCAGCTGTCACGCTCGACATCCCGTCAAATGATTTATTTTTTCATATAGCCCAAATCGCGCGGCCGCTTATATAAGCCTCTCAGCAACGGGGTTATGAAAGATTATGATTACATGGCAGCCAATGCTTTAACAAATTTGAACAGAACAGGGAAGGCGTTCAGTCAGGCCCCCATCTTGTCACCAAGTATTGTCCCTCCGTTTTGAATGGCACAGGGACTCCTATGGCGTCTGCTTCACAGCAGAGCCGTTTGAACAGACGTTCATTCTTAGCAACCCGAAATACCAGATTAAAACTGGTGGGTGGCTTGTTGTGGGAAGACTTCTCAGCTTGGACACTGTGACTGTGTTGGCATGCTAATTTCTTTCAACACCGCGGCGCTACACAGCAGCGAAAAAAAATAAACAACACCTCATGCACTATTCTTATATCCTTCTATTTGTCTGTCTCTGTCCACCTATCCTCGTTCTCAGTAATTTCCCAGTGTCCTTAACTTCCAGCGCAACAGCCCACAGGTGGAGTCTTTTTCCCCAGGGACGGTAGCCGTTGGTTTGGCTTGATCCTTGAGGTTCGCCCCGAAGGTGTTGCTAGAGATTCAGCTAGAACACCTAAATAGGTACCGCTGGGACATGTATGCCTGGCAGGCAACACAATCAAAGCAACCGTTCTGTTTCAATTGCATTCCACTACTCCTCCTTCTAGTGTCGTACCTGGTTGAACATGCTGACGTCTGATAATATCGCACCACGGCCATTTAGCGAACACTTGTATCCAAGGCCACTAAACAGAAATTGCGTTCGGCTGGAGTAGCCGCAAAAGCACAAAAACCTTTAGACAACCAAGTGCACACATTTGAAAGAGCTGATGTTTTCCCGCTGGCCCCACTCAGGCGTGTGATTAACCGCGGTATTCCAGGCCAAATGGCGACACTAATTGGCCGTTAACCACATAAAATACCACTTAAATTAAACGTGTGCGCCCATATGTCTTGACATGTTATCTTAATACTGCTATCTTGTAAAATCCCCCAGTGACAGGTTTCACAACGGCCTGCCGGGTGACATATTTACAGGGCGTGCCAGATTGGAGGATACGTGACACACGAGGACACATGACGCTCCAAACCTCTGCATTCTGGTGCAACAGGTGCTTACGTGTTGATTACTTGATACTATAACATATTTCAAAGCCCCATATTTAAACCAGCCAAATGTGCCCCTCAGCTGGTAATGTGACATCTGCCGGTACTTAGCAAGCGTCCTTGTCTGCCCTCCCAGTCGAGGACCCAGTTCCCCGTCCCTTCAATTTGAGGACAAAGTCTGTCTTCACCTTTAATTGGTGTTATGCTCTTTCATCACTCCCCGATTAGCATGTGGTGTCCTCCAGCCGCTGCTGTCGCCAGGACAAAGGAGGTTTCAGGGGTAAAAGACTGGAAGACGTCACTGCTGCATAGGAGCCGAGCAAGAGAGCAAGAGATGGAGACAGAGAGAGAGAGAGGGAGATGGAGAGAGAGAGAGAGAGAGAGAGAGAGAGAGAGAGAGAGAGAGAGAGAGAAAGAAGGGGGCGGGGTTGGAGGAGGGGGAAAATGGAAGAAAAGGACAGATAAATTGTTGGAGGTGCGGCGCATGTGCTGTGTGTCCGTGTCTGCCTACGTGCCTCTCAGAGATAGAACAAGAGAGTGTGTGTGTGCGTGTGTGTGTGTGTGTGTGTGTGTGTGTGTGTGCGTGTGTGTGTGTGCGTGTGTGTGTTTGTGTTTGCCACTCTAGGGAGCTATATTGAAAAAGGCCTGGCAGAGGGATCTGGCCAGCTGCTGCCTTGGTATTCCAACCCCCCTATTTCTCAGCCCAGTCAAAGACAACCCCAGTGACTCTGCCAACTGCCCCCACCGTCACCTGCACACATTCACCTCGACGGATATATGTTCTCATTACTACTTATTACATTATTGTGCTCATTATTACTCACATACAGATACACGCAGTTTGCCCTCAGACAGGTGCTGCATTCAATAGCTTTTCGACAGAAAAGGAGCATGTTGATGGGAGAGAGAGAGAGAGAAAGAGAAAAGAAAGAAATAGAGAGAGAAATAGAGCGAGAGTAAGGGAGAACAAGAGGGAGGCAAGTGTCTTTATAAATATCTGAGTGTTGATTGAATAATCCCAGAGGCTGCTCCAGGGTACAGGTAACAGATGAACAGAGCAGTAATTAATTCCTGTCTTCCTATCCCCCCCCTCTCTCCCTCCATTCTCGCTATATCAACAACATCTCCCTTTCCATTCTTATCCCTCTCTCACATCAATTTCTCTGTTCATCTGTCACATTCTCTCCTCCTCTTTCTCTCTCCATCATTCGCTCCTCTTTTCTCTCCGTGCGGTCGTTTCATTACCAAACCTTTCATCTACGTCACTTTTGATTCCGGCACCAACAGCCCCCCCCCCCCAGCCACTCCACCGAGCTCATAACAACTTTAATTGAATCCCTTATTGCCTTAATTGCCTTAATTAATAGCCTTTCCTGTCTTAGAGCCTTTTGAAGGGAACGGAAACAGGGAGCCAATGTTTGCCTCCAGAAGAGAGTTTAATACAAGCACCTTTCAGAGGGAGGGAGAACGTGATCGAGGCAGGTTGGGGGATTGTTTGGGGGGTTGTTTGTGCCATGCCGGTAGCCCTGTGGGTAAATTGTATGCCAGTCACATGGCTGAGGACCCACCGGGTGGCACCCCCCCGTTTGTGTGCGCGTGCTTTTGTGCCATCGGACTCCCCCCTGAGCACTCTGATAAAAACAATAAAAAATAAAGAAAAAGAACAGGGTCTGGACTTCAGTCTCACAACAAGAGAAAAGAATCAAAGTAATTTGACTTTTTCCCAGCCCTTCGCATGGTTCTCCCAGGGGTGCCGCTGTCAGGAGCCCAGTTGCAGCGAAGGCCATGTGGTGTAAGCAGGCAGACAGGCGACTGAGCATCATGAAATATGCATTGCTGCCATTTTGGAACCCCTCTTGTTACTGTGCCCGCGGAGCGTATTGATGCAAATGAAGACACATGTCATAGTTCCAAGTTGTAATCAAGTTTGTCGAAGGACTCCAAAGACAATAAGGGAATACTTTCAACATTTGTATGTTTCTAAGCAGGTCTATGCAAAGCCCAGGAATAAATATTCTTTCCTTGCAAATTCAAATATTACAAATAATTTTTAAGATCCTTTCAAACTCTTAATTTGGATTTAAAACAGATCGAATTTGGTGTTGCAAAAAAAATTTATCATTCAAATCCTGAATTCAGTAGGGTAGGAAAAACAGCTATAGTAGGCCTATGGTGTTTCTGTGGCACATTCGGTCCACACAACTGCCACATCCCTTCTTGTTTACGTGGTTGTGGTGATCGTGGCCATTCTCCTAGCTGTTTGCTGCTTTCAATCGCAAGGGGGGTGGTGGAGTGCTGTGTGTGTGTGTGTGTGTGTGTGTGTGTGTGTGTGTGTGTGTGTGTGTGTGTGTGTGTGTGTGTCTGTTTTGGGGTTGGGGGGTGGACTATGGCATTAGTTACGCAGATGTTCTCAATATGCTAATTTGACATCCATTAGAGCCAGCAGTGGTGCTCAGACCTGCCAACTCGACGGACAACACAGTGATGGGGCCGTTTCAAATCCATTTCAATAAAGCAATGATCTGAACGCAGGCTGGTCAATGGTGGCCCGCATCCAAAATCATGAAGGCTGGAAGGCGAAGGTTGAATGTCTGTCTCTGGGGAGAAAACTGCTGTTTGGAGGAGTGTGTGTTGCAAGAAGGGATCCTAACATGGACATTATATCCCGTGAAGCCTGAACTGTATATGGTACGATGAACTGAAGGGAGAGTTTTCTTTACACACGTCCACACTCTCGGCAGACTTTTACATTTTTCTTATATTTCAAATGTTTTGTATTAATCGCTGATGTTGACATTTGAGTTTCCATCTTGAATGAAGTGATGAAATGTCTCACATCCTGAACTCCGTTATTGTTATATATACTGTGGTGCAAACGTTTTAGGCAGGTGTGAAGTCTTTAAAGTTAGCACAAAAAAAAACATAAAAATATAAATATTAAATGTAAAAATGTTTTTATCAATTCATAAAATACAAAGTGAGGGACAAGCAAATCTCTATCAAATCAACATTTGGTGTGACCACCTTTCGCCTTCAAAACAGCATCGCCTGCCTAAAACGTATGTACAGTACTGTATATTACTCAAATTACTAGACCTGCTCTGATACCCAAACCCGCTCAATCCCACTCACTAGCATATTGAGACGAGGGCACTACCAATGTAAGGGGCAGGTATCGAGCTGTCAACTCTGAGTAGAGGAACGGTGCCTGTAGTTCATCTCTCCCCATTCCCGTCAAGAGTACCGCCCCCATCCGTCACATCAACACTGTGACACTCTAAACTGGTTACGTCAAATTATCCTGATAGATCACGGCACAATTCCGCCTTTTTAAATTGGTTTTGTAGCCTATTATGAGAAATGGGATAACATCAGTCAGCGCAGGTTTTGCGTTTTCCGTTGGCAGGTCTTATTTGCACAGCTTCTTAACAGAAGAAGCCCAAAATTACCGTCAATTTGCCATAAAATCATCGCGGGCTACCCACCCACATTTAGACAGTGGTTAATAGCATTCACTGTCTTGCCCTGTGCATGTCACAGTAGGTACTGCAGAGGCCTGTGGCATTATACTCACTGTCCTGTGTTGTATATCCGCAGTGTCCAGTTGTTCAATTTAGCTCACAGTAGCCTACTTACTAGTAAAGACTAGCTCTATCAGATGAAATTTGTGTATTCATTTTAAATATGTCAGAAGCAGGCACGTGCTGACCAACCTCTTCGGGATATATATATATATGTATACAGTATATATATACATTACTGTGAAAAGGTTTTAGGCAGGTGTGAAGTCTTTAAAGTTAGAAAAAATTTAAATATAAAAATATAAATGTAAATTTTTTATTTTTATTTATTAATTCATAAAACACAAAGTGAGGGAAAAGAAAATCTGGATCAAATCAATATTTGGTGTGACCACCCTTCGCCTTCAAAACAGCATCCCCTGCCTAAAACTTATGCACAGTATTGTATATATTAACATATTTTTCAATAGGCCTACTCTAAACACAACACAGGTCATAAAAAATTGCTTTTTTTTCAAAACTATAAATTATTTCCATTGCTTTGATAAACTACACAGAAGCTGCACTTGCATTTGATTTGACCTAAGTTCGCGATTTTATTCAATAAAGTAAATACATTTCTAATTTTGTTCAATTATTTCACACTTTCTCTCTACCAATCCATTTACAGAAATGCATTTAGAACCAAACTGAAACATGCATCAAGCATTGTATACCCAGGATTGAAATTATCTGTAGGCTACTGTATGTTGTGTGTGGGTGATCTAAACCAATGTTCATGATATTTCATCAGAATTAATGTTTTGAAGCAATGCCTCTGAAGTTGCAAGATTTCTTCATTGATATGAATGTAAAATGCAAGATTTTGAGAACATGATAGCCTTTGTTTGCAAGTGGTGACTGTTTTGAGTGTTGTAGTCCAACCAAACATTTAGAAAAAATAGCACTAGGTTCTTAAATTTGTGCTGAAGTAACGTACGACGTGATTATAAAAAACTGTAAATAAAGAAATTAAACGTAAAAATCTGTGCCCTCTAGTTGTTGATTGGATCTGCCTCATGACTTATCTAAAACACTCAAAACAGTAGGCCTAGTTTTTGAGATCTACTTGGTGGGACCTAAAACAAAAACAAATCAGGTTCCGCTACTGATAATGCCCACCGTTCACACAACAGCGATGAGATTACATCTTTCTCCACTTTATTGTATCGCTTGGGGGGTATAGTGGGCATATACTTTCACGTTGAGTTTACCTTGTTAGCTAAAGCGAGCTTGTAACACAATGTCTTCCTCCCACTCTGGATACAATTACGAGCAGATAAAGTAGGCAACGTGCTTTACTTGGGGCTTAGCAAGCCTACTTCACGTTACCCATCAATTAAACATCCAAGCTGGAAAACCTTCACAAACTCAACAAAATCAACTGACCAAGTAGCCTACGCTGCCTTAAATTATCTTACGTGCAGTCATTCAGCGTAGAAAAAGGTAAAAACCTATATAATATTTTTCTCATGGCATGACCTAGCTCCTGCAGTGTTGAGTTTTAATTTTTTTTTATAGTAAAGGCCGAATCAAGACAAGCGCGGAAGCTAACATGCGGACTCGGCTGAAATATGGAACGTCTAACTGTGCCTCTCATTTAAAAGAGACCTCAATGACTCATTGGACTATGATGAATAAAATCTCCATATTAACTCCAAGCCACGAGACGTCTACTCCTGGTTATGTACGAAAACAGCCAAGGTGGGCCTAATTTATTATCCTTCCCATGACTGGATTCAGGGGTTTCAAGTTATCTTCTTCTCTTAACGTTTGCTAAGTTAGTTGCGCCTTCAAAAGACTGTAGGCTTCAATAAAAATATAATGATCAGCCCTTTTGATTTCAGTCCCCTGTACATATATGTGCTGACATGCGCGTGGAGTACTTGTAATGAGTGACATGTCTTGTGTTGTGTCCAAGGTAGTTTAGTGTGATAGCTTACACTTTATAGAGAGCTTCACTTGACATAACAAAACCTGACCTAATTTATGCATACATTTTAGGGTACTAACCTACATTTAAGTAATAGGTGCTAATTAATAATTTAGCGAGATAATCACCTCTGATGGCATTCACAATTACACTGTTAGTTATCAATGTTACATAAAACAATGTTGTAGCATCAATATTTATTTCAATAGGGCAGGGTAATTTTAGCAAAAAAATGTTGGCCCATCCACATTTCTGTACGCCCGCATACGTCCCTGGTAGATGATTAATACCCTGTGAGTCACCCACAGTACAGGACAGAGTATTCCCCGTATACGGATCAATTCCTTTGCTTCTCCGATACACTGAGCAGATCCTCATACCCAAACACAACTGTCAATCAAGGTCTTTCAGCAGATACTACTATAGATACCAAACTATGTCTCTCGATTTTCCACATCCCGTTTCCGCTTCAGTTTCCCGGAAAAGCTTAGGGGCCCTGTTGCCACCACGTCTCCAAAACAGCCCCGCCACAAGCCTCATGTGCATGATAGATCCACAAAGGCGCCATAAAGCAAGGCCCTGACACGGCTCACCCGCGGCTGTCATACGTGTGGGGTTTTTGTTGGGCCGTAATTGCCTCCTCTGCCGCTGCGCGCCGCGGAGGTAAATCGATATGCGAATAAATGAGAGAGGAGTTAACTAGTGTCTGCCTCCCTCCAGAGACCAGCTGTTCAATTGGTGGCCCTGTCAGTGGTCTGGTTATCTCCCCACTGCACGGCTACTACCCACCCACCCCCACCCCCACCCCCCCACGCCTAATAAGGTGGCGGAGGAGTAGATGTGCAAAGCTGCCGGGGTCTCTTGTCTTCTCAGCCTTACTGTGGATTTGTGGGAAAGTGTGTAAGTTTTGTTTCTGGGTCTGTGTGTGTGTGTGTGTGTGTGTGTGTGAGACACTGCACATGTGTAGAGAGAGAGCGAGAGAGAGGCTTGCCCTGTAGAATCTATGGGGGTTATCTAGCACAGCACACAGTGGGGATTCTACTAAGGGTGTATGGAGTAAATCGGCTTGCCCCCCACTGTTCCCAGCTACTTACACCTTTCCAAACGGCAGTATGGTGTGGTATAAAGCCACAGTTCAACTCGCTTCAACAAGGAACAGCCCACTCCTTATTCTTCCCATTCGACACTCCAACCTATTTTGTTGGATTTCGTCTTTTGGATCTATGCACCTTTCTCGTGTGCGTCTGTTTGAGGGCATACTGGACATTGAATATGGTGGCTATGAATGGGAAGTGGTTGCCTTGCCAGGGATTGTCAGAGTCTATAAAAAGCCTGCTCTCCATCTTGGTCATGGTCAGAGTCTCTGTGACTGCCAAGGCTCCAGCCAAAAGCCAATCACGACCAAGGTGATGGTTTGACCGACTGCCACATCAATATATTAACCTTTCCTAATGTTCCTAATGAGTGTGTAAGTGTGAGTTTAAGTGTGAGTGTAAAGAGATGACCGGAGCTGTTCTCCAGCCCCCCCCCCCCCCCCCCCCCCTTCCATCTCTCCGCCCCGCACTCAGCATGTGGATAGCACATCTCTCCAGGTTCAGCCAGGTAGCAGGGGCTGAGGCAGGCGTCGACATCCGTGGCTATCAAGAACACTAATGGCCTCGCGCAAGCCAGCTCTGTTCTGCCACAGTGTTCTCATGTGTCTGACACACTGCCAAACCCCATTCCCCCCTCTTCTCCTCCATCCTCTCCTTCCTTTTCCCAAGGCTGAATACATTTCGAGGAGGAGGAGAAGGAGGAGCAGCAGAGGACAGGGGAATTGAGTGATAATGCACTGCACGTTACCTGACCTTTCCCCAGCTCCCCTACCTATCCGGGCTGCAGCTCTACGCCGTCAGGAGAAATATATAGGTTTCTGTTGGAATCGGGGCCTGGGGTTATTAAGATGTTGACTGCTCCCCGGAGGAGCCTCGTGCACGTGTGTGTGTTTGTGTGCGTGTGCGAAAGAGAGTGAGTGTGTTGCGCAGTCCCTCACGCGCTGGTGTGTGTGTGTATGTGTGTGTGTGTGTGTGTGTGTGCGTGCGCGTGCGTGTGTGCGCGCGTGTGTGCGTGTGTGTGTTATCGCCCTCCACCAGCGAATGAACGTGGCAGGTCGCTCTCCATCATGGGAATTAGCCGTCTCTGCTTCCCCGCGCTGTGGCCCCTGTCATCCTCACCGGGACAGACGATACAGAAGCCACTGCTAATATAAAGATAAATCGATCTTATTATTATCTGAAGATTGGTCTGACCGTGACCCCACAGTGTGTGCCTCTGTGACTGATGGGAGGCTACGGGGAGGGGGGTGGGGGGGTGGTTGGTTAGCTTGCGCCTCCACTACGTGTCCATCGTTCTCCTCCAGTTTAGGTTCCACTGGAGTCCTTAGAGGCCGTCCCATGCTGTGGCCTATTTCATTCAGGACCATTTCCCCCGGTATGAATGTGTGTGTGTGTGTGTGCGTAGGTCTACAGAACGCCAATAGAAACTTGATTACTGTCACCGCCGTGTTTGACATTTAGATCAAATTAGCCGCTCTCCGGTTAGGGTATGGATGTGCTTCCTGGTGTGCTGGAGTGCACCTCTCCATTCACCGGTTGACTAGCACGCCGCCGCGATGGACGCTTCGTGAATTGCAGGCAATTCACAAACACCCAACCAACTGGGATATTCATATTTATGTCCTGGTATTTGAAACCTGGACAGCACGGTCGAAATGAAATGCCCAGCGCTCCTGGCTGTACATCAACGTCGTCCCTGTCCAAGTGGAGGAGCGCGTGCTTCAGGGAACAGCTAGGGACTGTTGCAAAACCCACGCGTTCCTACCAAGAGCGCACCTTATCACAGAGAAACAAACACACGGCGAAGCGCCTCACTCACGAGGCGCGGAGCGTCACGTCTCACTCTGCTCAGGGGTTGCCATGGCGGCCACGTACAATGACCCTCCATCGACCATTGGGGTTAGGGATCAATCACGCAGGATCAACACTGATACAACAACCAACACACACACACACGGATGATCAGGGTAAATAAACAAACCCTCACTTCCACGGCTTCCTCTCAATCGTTATGGACAGCTCTTGATTGTTCGCTAGTTAAATTATTGGTGGGATTTCCAAGTTGCTGGAAGACAGTATTTACACCTACTTGCAAAGGCACTGCAATCACACCACTGCGCACCAACATTCTGTAATTGCACATGAAGGCTGGCGAGAGCACAAGATGTTTCAGCTATCACTAACCTTTCGTTGCGCTCATTGTGTTTCCTGCTACGGGTTTTACAAACACGGTTATAATATTTGCAATTATTCGGAACCCTTTTACAACAGGGAGCTGTTTTGTGTCTCAGCACGTCTCAGCTATCGGCCCACATCGTCTCTCTCGCTCTCTGAATGTGTATTTGTCTGCCCGTTAATTATTCTGATGTAGTTTCCCTCGTTGGCTCTGTAAATAATTGAATAAAGTTTTAACCGTAGATGTTTTACAATACTTATTACAGTACGTAGCTGGATTCACAGACAGACAGACAGACACAGACACAGACACACACACACACACACCATGCTTACTGATGAAGCCGCCCGCCGAAGATCAGATGGGTGTCCAACTGTCTTGTTCCAGAATTAGACACACTTCTCTTTAAGAATGTTCAATCAGCCAAGGGAAGACGTCCAGTACCACCCCCGTGTCCCTGGCAACAGGAGTGATTTCATCCAGATATCGCACAAACTGATATTCTGCTATCCCTAAATTCATTCCTCACCCACTTGTTGACTTTTTTATTTTTTCTTCTTTTTTTTTTAACCAAAAACCAAGAGTTTGTTTTGTTGCTTGTTGGTTGCCCGGCTGGTTTTTGCCACCTATACACGTTGTTTAGGGAGGCGAGGGGAGGATAGGAGAGGAAGAGAGTAATCATCCCATCTTCTGCCAACATCTGTCCCGTGGCTTCTGAACGCCTGCTCGCCAGCTGCAGCTCATCTGCTGCTTGGAGCAGTAATCAATCAGCCAGCCTGGCCCACACTCTACCAGCATAGGGGGGCACGGGACCACAGTAGGTGAGATCAATGTGTGTGTGTGTGTACTTGTAAGTGTCTTGCGTTTTGTGGCTTGACTGTGGAGAGGGGTCAGTTGATTTTACCAGATCGATCCAATCCAAGCCAGCACTTTGAAAGCCGGTGTGAGGATGTGGAAGGAGAGATGAAAGAGAGAGCGAGCAAGAAAGACAGAGAGAGAGAGAGACAGAGAAAAAACGCTGTGCGTGGGTAAGAAGAGCACGGGGGTGTTATCGAGCGGCCGACTGGGTAAAAAGGGAGGAGCGAGGAGGAAAGGAGCACAAAGCAGGGGAGGAGTGAGGAGGTGAGCGAGAGAGGGAGGGGTGTGGGTGGAGGCAGAGGGCAGAATACCAGTGAGGACACAGGTCCTCAGGAGGACAGCAGGCGCACTGAAGCATGCCATTAGATCACATTATGTGATATCACATCCTGTCAGGCTAAGCCTATGTACACACAACCCTCTCCAATCCAAAAAGGAGAGGCTCTTCCCTTTCACAATCAAGATACTCGGGAAAGCCCTCGTGTCGGCCTGCTCTGATAAAGGCCTCACTTCCGAGTCCTTCGGCTGCTGAGCGCTGATAGAATCAGAATCAGGGTCGGAATTCTCGGCGCACGATATCACTCGATGCCGAACCCCCCCCCCCCCCCCCGGGGGATTGCTTGAAATGTGTGCACTGTCTTCCCGTCGGTTGCAAACTGTTGGTGGCGATTGGAATACCGAGGGAGGGGAGCCGCGCGATCGGAGCGCGGAGCCGCAACCGGAGTGGGATCCGAGGCGAGCACGTGCGGCGCCGAGCTGTCTCTATGGTGATGAGGCACGGGCCCTGAGAGGACTTTTAATAGACTTGATGTTCCAATCAGCTCCTCACCTTTCCTAGTGCGTTTCCATGGCGCGGCGCTGCCCAAGCTGTTCGCGGGTACTGACAATGAGCTGTTCAATGTCTATGAGAACGCTCTCTCTCTTTCTCTCTCTCTCTCTCTCTCTCTCTCTCCATTTAATGTGTACGGACACTCTCTGTCCCCCTTTCTTCATCCTCTTCTTTAGTTTTCCCCTCCCTCTTTAAGTATTATTTGGCTTCATTATGTGCAAACATTTTAAAAAGAAAACAGACAGCAGAAATTGGGGTGTGGGCATTCCACCACAAATCTTAGTTTGAATCCAATCCAGACACGTGTGTGCAGTGTATTAAAACATGCGAGCGTATCTCTGTTAGCCAACAAACTTGTCTCCAGATTGTCGGATGTATGTATCGTATGCCAACAGACTTTGACTTGCAGTATCTTGCTGTGCAGCTTGCGGCGTTCAACATTGGAATTCCCGTATTAGCCGGCTCACAGAATCCTGGACTGGAAACAAATCAAAAGCATTTCGACAAAATAGATATTTTGTTTTTAAGCGTGTGTTTGTTTGTGTGTGTTTGTGTGCGTTTCTGCGTGTGGGAGTGGCAGCAGAAGATAAACAATCATAACACACACTATGTCCGCATACAAACTCTGAGTTGAGGTCAGACTGCTATTTTGGTTCACCTAAAGCAGCCATTGGTGGGAATGATTGGATCAGGACAGTTATTGGGAAAGCAAATTACACACACTTAGACAATTATCCATGTATATACACAGTACCCTTTAACTCTCTTCTAACCTGTCCTTTACTGACACACGGGTGCTTAACCTACACAGAGGTGGAAGTTGTAGTGTTTGCTTTCCGGATATGCCTGGCTGAACTCTGGCTGTTTTCCTAGTATGTTTTCAAAATACGCTGGATAGTTTAACACACACACACACACACACACACACACACACGGACCGCATTTCTTGTTTGATTAGCCAGTCAGAGATAATGTGAGCTTCTAATAAGGTCTTCCTGCCTGGTCGTTTCCTTTTGACAAAGCTCGGTCGGTCGACATCGGATTACTCGGCACCAACCCTGTGTCCTTGGCAACTGAAGCGTGTGTTCCGCAATGACACAGTAAACTGATATTATAATAACACTAGTCATTTGCACTTACACTTTCTTTAGTTTACCCTGAGTGGGAATGTGTGTGTTTTTTGTTAGGTGCCTTTGCCGTTTTCTCCCTCTGGTCCATCCGCCCATCCAGGTGTTCAGAACAACATGTGAGTCTACAGGGGGCTTACCCCGCGACACATATCTTTAACAAAGAATATACATATTATTTAGAAGCTTTTGGTGCAGAAATGTATGTATTATGGCTACGAAGAGCTGATGGTAAACAAAAAAATGATATGCTATGTGTGCGTGCCCATGTGTGTGTGTGCTCATCAAAGCATCCCATGGATGGATGGCAGGGCAGCAAAGGGAATGCGTTAAAACGCCATTAAGTCAGAGTAGTCCCAGGACTGATGTTGTTTGTTTTCTGAGAGTCCCCTTGCCCCCCTAACTGACCAGCATCATGTGTGATGCTGGGTCTGTCAATCTCCTGGTCCCCTGTGGCAGGTAGGACGGTTGATTGTTTCTAATGGCGGCTGTCAGGAAGTGCACCATCTCGGAAAACTGTAGCTGAGATAAACCCGGTCATTCTAACACGGGTTTGTCAAGTGAGAGTTCCGTTATCAAAGAAGAGACAAGCAGTGAACCTTTTCTTAAGCTAGGTTTGGTAGGGATGCAATACACGAACATACACACCCCAACACAGATTTTTGCCTTGTTTTTGTGGCCGATATCCCATTCCAGTGTGAACTGGTCACAGTCCTGAACTGACCCACATGCACAAAAGAACAATAATGAAGATGTCACAAGCAGCATGCCAGATTTAGAGACATGTAAAAGTCGCGTGAAGTCCGATATGACTGTTCAGACTGAAGTCGCATTGCCAAAAATTAGACCTGTGCCGGACTTAGGACCACATATAAAAGTGGTCCAAATACGAATTGAAAAGATCCCATGAGATTTGTGCTGTTCACACTTATGACTCCCCCTCCCCCCCCAATCCAAGTCATATATGAACAAAAATAGTGGATTTGGGCCGCTTTTGCCTGCAGTGTGAACGTAGCCTTTCTCTCTCTGCCTTGTCTGTCTTAATGAAACACACATACAAGCGCAATCTTCCCTTTTCAGAACACTCGTTTCACACAGCGCCGTCACAGCTCGTGAATACCTCCACCTCCTGCTTCAGCCGGCACCCTGCAGTCGAGGCACGGATATAATACTTTTCTGTTATAAAACGAAGGGCCTTGTAATTGTGTGCCTCTTATCGCTATTGTCAGAGACAAGGGGTGAGAGGCACCCCGGTGTGTCAACAACGTTGGAGACTAAATGGAGAAATGTACTTACCCAATCAGAAGCAGACAGAAAAGGCCCTTTTTTATGTTATTTGAAGATAAGAAAGGGGTATATTTTTTTCTGTCCCTCTGCAATAAAAAGAAGCAAGAAAAAAAAAACTGATTACAAGAAATTATTTCGCCCTTTTCTGCTCTCTGGCTTTTATCAAGTACCCCACTTTTTATGTTTGTTCTTTCGGCAGCTTTTTTTTGTTTAGGCGGCTTCTGCACTCACTTTTATTGGATTGTGTGTGCAGTAAAGGCTGGCCTACTGAAAAAGGCCATTTATTGTTTTCTGCTATTGCTTTGCTGTAGAAATATACTGCCTGGTCCCTTCTGAGCCCTTAGCTCTATATTAACACTGTCAGTGTACCTGGCTAAACTGTTCAGCCTCCAGAAAGGAGTACGAACAGACATTCACAATCCTCAACACCAGTAAAATCGTATGGCCGACAGTTATTTCCCCTCACGACTGTGGCGTTGGAAGGGGCGCTATGCCTAATGAACGTGACACAGCAATAACACGCAATTTTAGACGCAATTTAGTGGCACCCCTGAGGAAATTACATGGCATCCGGCCATCAAATGAGGGTTGATAGAAAACGTACAGCTTTTTAAACTTTAGAACGAAGCAATCAACGTTTCCCTGTATAACCGACCATGGAATAAAAAAATGTGAGAGCTATTATTTTATCTTTTGATATGTAAATTAAAACTCACTCAGGACTGTTTAAGGAATTTCGTTTTTTGCTCGTGTTATTTTTACTGCTACCACCATGTGCTAGTCAGGAAAAGGTTATCACTGCGTATAGTTGGATGGGTTTCTTTTTTTTTTTTATTATTGGCTTAGCTAAAGCAAGTAACCCATGGCTAGACATACAAAGAGAAAGGGAGACACAGCAAGAGAAAGAAAAATGCCGTGGAATTAAGGCAGTGACTCCAATATGTCTTTCCTCGTCCATTCCCTAAGACCGAATGCTTTGTTCATAGATTGAATGGTGCCCGTTCTTCACTTTGATCAGTGTCTATTGCTCCAATAAGTGCTCCCCTAAGCCGATTAGTGTGCTTCCTCCCAGCAAAACACATTTGGTCTCATCCTCTAGCATGTCTGCCCCTAATGGGGCGGTGATCTGATGCCAGCCAACATAACGGTCTCAAGTACACACTCACGCCAGTGCCCACACACACACACACACACACACACACACACACTAGAGTTCGAATCTGAAGAACATGTCACATTGACGCCTTCTGTAAGTGGCAAAAGCAAGTCTTGAAAACACAGACAGACACCCGTGGGATTAAATAGACAGATCGCTGGCATTTTGGGGGGAGACCGAATTGGATATTACCCATCCGGCTGCCAATGCCCCGTCGATGGACGTGGGCTTATCGCTTCCGGCCTCATCAGAGAAGGATAATGCTTCTCAGGCCTGAGTCGAAAACCACTACCTCTCTCCCTCCTACCTGTCCTCCTCCTCCCTCCTGTCTTTGGCCTCTGTGAGGGGGTCGGGCCGACGGTTGAACCGTCTTATCGCGGAAATCCAAAGGGGCTGCCTTCCAGGGTTGACCCCCGCCCCCCTCACGGTCCCTCCAGGCTCCTGCTGCTTCAGCCATCTCCTGCCATCTCCTGCCTCCTCTCTCCTCTCGACGCAACTCTCACTTCATTTCAACGCTCCGTCGTGGCTTCGGCCTCGCCCTTTGTTTTAAAAAACAACAGTTAGGCCCGACATTTCCCTCTCCCGTCTGGCGATTCCGTCTCATCAGTGAGTCGCGGCGTTGGCGTCAGTGTTTACTGAGGAGTTGAGCCACCGCTCGGCTCGGCTGCAACTCAGGACGCACTGTAAAAAAAAAGAAAGGCCCTTTGAAGGGCTCGCAGATCGTCGCCTTTTATCAAGGAGATACTTACCCGGGGATCAAGCCCGTTCTAATGACCGTCGTCAGAGGATAATGCAGAGGAAGTCGCCAGTCCTCGGTGGGGGCGGCAGTAACTGTGTGGAGGAGATAAGAGAGGGGAAGGTAGTGTCACTACAGGGCTTGACCTTTGTGCTCGGCTGGACACGTCGGCCTGTGCCACCGACCAGTGGCAGGGTCAAGTCATCGTGAATGAAAGTGGACGCAAGCTAATAAGACCGGGCTTTTGCTATCGACAAAAAGCTCAACGGAGTAAAAAAAAGAAAAGAAAAAAAAAGGAAAGCAGAACTCGAGCACGTGGTTTTATTGTTATTGATTCATGTTGGGCTTCGTTCGTACCGCCGACAACGTGTAACCCGTGTATCATATTCCTAAGTATCAGTATTTGTTTGTTGGTCAACATGGCAGAGGCTCCCTAATCGGTGGAGCGATTGATACACAGGGAGTGGGAAAGGCAGAGGGTTCCCCTAGAGAGCGCCGGCATTCTGGTTCAGGGGTTTGAGGGATGGGGTCAACTCACAGCTTTCTTTAATATGATCATTGGGAAGCCCATTGCCTGTGTGATTTACTGGTCCCTTAAGAGGACTGACCCCATTCTTACCTGGTCTACAAAATACCACGCATACACACAAACACACACGCATACACGTATGTTTGCAGTGAGAAACACACACACACACACGTTCACAAACAAAAGCCTGATTGCTGTTTTACCCATGTGTGCCCAGGTAAACATATATATACAAACCCATTCCAGCCTCTGTCTACATGATAAGCGGGAAATATGAGGGCACAAACCACACACATGTACACGCGCGCACGCACGCACACACGCACACACGCACACACACACACTTGCTGTGGGTCTTGGTCTCCAGCCTGCATGCACCACTGCCAAGTATTGATTTTTAAATTGCAGCCTGAGCGTGGCTATTTTGGTCTGAGAGGCCTTGTCAATACAAATCTTATCAGAACATTGACAAAGCGAAATCATTTCATTCAGTCCCGGCTGTGGAGCAGGGTTGAAGAAGCGCAATGTTCCCCCCCAGCCCACCCAGGGGCGGATGGAGCGATGGCTATTTGCACTCCTCACCCTCTCCACGGGCTAACAGAGCGTGTGAGAGGGAGCGTGCGCCCCCCTGCACGGCTGACGCAGCAGCAGCCTCAGTGGTACAGGGACGGGGTTCGACCACGGAAGGCTGCCCCCTCCGATTTCCACGAAAGACGGTTCAATCGCCGACCACGCCCCCACTTGCGTGCAATGAAAAGTGTTCATTGCATTTCGAAGCCCCCCCCCCCCGCCTCACAGGGGGTGTTTCGAAATGCAATGAACACTTTTTTTCATTTTCGGGAGGTTGGGATGCCGGTGCAGTTGGGTGTGATTTTCTTTTTGGCAGATTGCTCCCCCTAGTTCCGAAATCAAGTGAAAGTTCTTTCTTAAGACTTTTTTCTTAAGATGCGACAAAATTGCATTGCGGGACCAACAGCTGTGTCACTTTGTGTCTTAGCAGCCTGTGATTAGAGGTGTTGTTATCGTGCTCCAATTGGTGCAAATTATCAAGGTCCGTGGCGCCTTGGTCAAGGTAACAATCCACCCAGCCCATGATAACAACAACCCAGAGTGCTCAAGTTACTCTCGGCCGCCACTCCAAACGATTTGGGTGTATGTTTACCGCCTTTGTTTCCCTCCAATCCACTCTCTGAGAGGCCGCTCATTTAAAAAAATAAAAATATAAAGCCCTTAAAAAAAAGCAAAGTCCCCTCCACACTAAACTAAAGCTGTCAAGCTCGAACATTTCTTTTGATAAGGAAGCACTCAGGAAATGCTTGTCAACAAGGACACTCTGATGACAAATTGACAAAAGGGAAAGATGTTTCTGGAGAGACCATGATGAAAATGACAGCTGCCTGAAACTATGTGTGCTGCTGTTGATAGCTTTCCATACCACGTCGTTTGATTTGAATTGATGGTTTGGGAGAGTGCCCCCTATCACTCTGCGAAATGGTAATGGTGGTGGTGGTGGTGTGTGTGTGTGTGTGTGGGGGGGGGTTGAGGAGGGATTGATAGTTGATGAATGCCTTTAAGGTTAACAGTGGTTTTTGACCACGACCCTCAGTCTTGTACTCTGTTCAATGTTTTAATTTCGTCCTTTTCCCTCTCTCTCCATTGCGGTCTCTGCTTCATCCGCCCCTGTCGTCTGGAGGCCTTTACGACTTACTCTTGACAGGATTCCATTAGCGCCTAGCGCTAACTGCTAGGCTACCTCTCAAGGTTGTTAGCATGCTGTCTGTGGTCCATCCATCCTGAAACGGTCCCTCCCAAACCGCTCTCCCTCCGTAGCAGCGTAGCTCTGTCTTCAGGGCCGCAGCGGAGCAGAGTGGGAAAACAACCCATGGAAGGTGTGGGGCAGGGGTAGCGACGTGGGACGAGGCAGGGGGGGGGGGGGGGGGGGGCGAGGGGCTGTGAGTCACACCTCTCTGAGAAGTTAATGCCGACAAGCGATCGAGGCGCTTTAGGAGGTCACAAGCGAACGCAACGCCGTGGCAAGGGCAGGTGCACTTTTCGCACGGGGGGGGGGGGGGGGTCACAAACGTGCGACGTTATGATGACGTGCCGTTCTGTCTCGCTTGTTTATCCGTCCGCCAGGATCCTGTGCGTTACTCATGCAGTCTTTTGGCTTTTCTCTCCCTCTCTCTCTCTCTCTCTCTCTCTCTTTGTTCCCTGCATTTGATTTGGTCTGTGTGCCTTTTTGTGGGCCTCCCGCGGTGTTGTCCTAGTGGCCTGTTTGGCTGTTCGTCTGTCACAATGTCACAATGTGTGTGCGCGCGTGTGTGTGTGTGTGTGTGTGTGTGTGTGTGTGTGTGTGTGTGTGTGTGTGTGTGTGTGTGTGTGTGTGTGTGTGCGTGTTTCGGTGCCTCCTGAAACAAATAGAAAACCCTGATAGGAGAACGTGAGGGGAGCCCAATTTCTTTTGTGTGCTCTGAAGGAGAGGGAAGCAGACATGCTTTAGAACCGTAATTAGGTTGATTGGCTGAATGAATAATGCATGGCAGTGTAAATGCTCCGGCCCCCCCCGCCACCAACTGCATGCCAGTTTAGTGCCGGCACACGCAAAATAATCCACATGCACACACGCGAAAAGTTTGAATCTCTCACACGCACACACACATACACGCGCGCGCGCACACACACACATTGAGTGAATTTGAGCAGACAGCGGGAGAAATGTAATTAGCCCCCAACAGCCTGTGGAGGGAGGCAGTCTTAACTAAAGAACAGGACAACGTCTCCGAAAGCTTTTGAGCGAGCGACGGAACACGGCGCGACGGTGTTAGCCATCGCGGGCCATCGTTAGCATCACAGAGGTGTTTCCTTAACACCGCTCACTGTTACTGCTCTCCTTCCATACTTAACGCAACCTCTTCTGTTACCCCTTTGGAGTATTACATCAACCGCTCACATGCTAACAACATGACGGTGGTTCTTCCGCACATTCAATCGATGAAAGCGTTTTTTTTTCTTTCTTCAGAACGTGGCGTTCATGTTTTTGTGACCGTGTTACGATGACGATGACGACGGCTAACGGAGAGAACGAGGTGGAAGCCGCACACGTCACGGAGTGTCACCGTGCCCCTGCGCTCTCGGGTTTACTAAAGAGGGTGACACGGAATACGAGAGTCGAGGGGGAGGTGGAGACGCGATGAGAGAGAGATGAGAGAGAGAGAGCGAGAGAGAGAGAGAGAGAGAGAGCGAGAGAGAGAGAGAGAGAGAGAGAGAGAGAGAGAGAGAGAGAGAGAGAGAGAGAGAGAGAGAGAGAGAGAAAGCTTGACCTTGCTTTCCCCAAGTCTCCAGCTGGTGGGGCAGGCAGGTAACGATGACGCCATTGTGAGGGTTAAGACATTTTGTTTTCTTGTTTTTTTTTTAAATAATCTTTCTGAGATCCGCCGCGTGTATTTTATGAACAACGTTCCGTGAGATGAATGTCCGTGGGCAGAGGAACAAAACCTGAAGCGTGACAGAACAAATAGAGGGAAGTGAAGGCGAATCCGTCCGACCTTTAACCATTTCCCCATTTGTCAGGACGATGGCTCTGCTGAAGGTCTTTTGTACTTCCCATCTACAAGACTCCCTGAGACCGGTCTCTCCCCCTGTTTCCCTCAATCCCTTCTACTCCCCCCCCCCCCCCCCCCCCCCCCCTGGTTTGCCTGTCTTCATCCCTCAAGCCTTTTGTCTGCTCTCTCCGTCGCCATCCTCCCTTTATCCCCATGTCTCCTCCCCCTCTTCTCTCCCTCTGCATTTACTCCAGTCCTTTCCTTTTGATCTCGTGGTTTCCCTCGTCTACAACCATTCCATCGTTCCTCCTCCTCCTCCTCGTCCCTTTCTTCTATCCCTCCTCTGCCAATGACCCTCCCTTCCTCCCTCCCGCCCTCCCTCCCTTCCTGTGTGGTGAGTGGGCTGTTGCCAGTGCCCAGTGGGGCAGGGCTCAGTGGGTCGCTCCATTAGAACAGTGGCGGCGAGGGTCCATTAGCGCCGCGCTTCATTTAGCCCGGCAGCGCCTCTAAATCAGCTGTCACCGACGCCACCGACACTTTCTGCAGAGTTTCAGTTGCAGCCTTTGGAGGGGCCCCTCTGCCTGTCGCTGTGCAGCCTCGTACAACACCCCCCCCCCCCCCCGCCCCTGCCCACCCACCCACCGCTCGCCCTGTCCCTATTTAATTTTTTCTGCCCCCTCCTCCTCTCATCCCTTTTTTCATCTTTCTCAAATGGCTTCCTCCCTCTCTCTCTCTCTCTCCTCGTTTTATTAAATCTCCGCACGGCCGCCCGCGTCCCTCGAGCGCTCTCCTCTTTTGTGTCTCACCTTTCTTGCTCGCCCTCCACGACTCTCTCCTTTACCGGGGGAGAGTGGAACGTTTACCGGGGGATGGGGGGGGAGTGGAAGCTTTACCTTGCGCTATGATCCGTCACCTCCTCTCTTTGCTCGGGTAGAGCTTGATGACCCTGCAGAAAGTCTGCTAGCCTCCTTAGCCGCCCGCTGGCGGGGAGATGGACCGCGTGGCCGCACGCCCACCCGGAGAGGATTTATAGCCATTGACATGGGTTGTTCAATGGAAGGATGCGGCACTTCGGACCGCACATTTCCATTATGAATTCTGAGGTTTGTCAGGGTAGGATCAGTTGGAAGGATACATTAGAGGTCCTGTGTGGAGAACGGTGCTGACTCGGTGCATCGGATAGCAATAGGAATGTAGGCACATTCAGAGACGAGATCGACAGGGATGGGTTTTTTATAATAATTTCCCCCTAAGGCTGAATAATTAAACACACATAACTGGATTAGTGAGTAAACAGGTTATATAAGCAGGTGAAAAAAGTTTGTAAAGCCAACTGTAGCAACTTTTAATGAAGAAATATACGGACTGGCTTAATGCTGTAAATAAGAAAAAGGATTCTTAAGTGTTCTTTTCTTTTCTACATAGCTATCAATTGATTTACATTCTGTACAAATTCACAGGAGCATACGAATTCCCGGTGTACACCTATTGAAATGTTTCGACGTGTCGGTAATAAATGCGAGAAAGCGTTTCTGAACCGTGAGATCTCGTGATATGCTGTCGCATCGCTGACAATGCTCTGTTTTATCATAATCGGGGACATATAGCGTTGGTTGTCATGGCAGCCAGCGTGGCGGTTTGCAAAGCTGTGACAGCAAGATCATATGAGTCATTTGACATTAAGCAGGCAAATAGGCCACACCTGGGGGGCCCCTTCTCACTCTTCATAAACCTTTTATTAGGAATGATAGCCTCCACTAAAAGAGGAGAACGAACAAGAGACTGGAGGAGATTGCTCAGAGAAGTGCATTGTGTCTGTAACTGTGTACGGGTTGGGTGGTGTGCCCGTGTGAATGTGTCTGTCTCGGCTGTGGCAATATTCCTGTCAACAGCCGGCAGAATGATTTGATTTCAGGGGAACAATAAAGGATTCATGTATCCAGATTGAGTCGGTGTTCTTGAGCGGCTGAAGGTTACTGCTGGAGTGTCTGCACTGATTTATACAGAGGGTCACCTAGCAGAGAAGGAGAGAGAGAAAGACACAAAGAGAGAGAGAGAGAGAGAGAGAGAGAGAGAGAGAGAGAGAGAGAGAGAGAGAGAGAGAGAGAGAGAGAGAGAGAGAGAGAGAGAGAGAGAGAGAGAGAGAGAAGAAGATGGAGAGCGAGCAAGAGGGAAATAAAGAGAGAGAGAGAGAGTAGAAAACAGAGAGCGTGAGTGGGAGCACGAGAGAGAGAGAGCGAGGACTGTGACAGTTGCTGGTACAGTGCAAATGAAATGAAAAACAGATTTGAATATGGCCTTGTTTCTTGGTGGGGTAGGGGTGATGGGGAGTGGTCCACCTGAGTGATCACATTTACTGTAGGAGTCTCTTTCTTAAAGTTCCAACCGGTAACGAGAACAACATCTCCGCGTCGGCCGTCACAAGCCTTTTCATTCGTACTTCAAATGAAAACCGAGCAGGAGTGCAGCGTTCATCTTGGCTCTCTAACACTTCAAACTTACATCTTCATATGCATAAGCACCACCCGCCTCCACCTCCTATCTCTCTCTCTCTCTCTCTCGCCCCCCCCCCCCCCTCATGGCGCCTGCCTCATTCACAGCTCCGTCTTTCTCTCTATCTCTCCCTCTCTCGCTCCCCCTGTCTTTTTCTCGCTTCATTATCATTTTGCTCAGAGTACAATGCGGCGTTCCGTCACAGAGGTGGGTTCGTGGAAAAGGTGAGTGGCTCCACAGAGGGACCGCGTACTGTTGGCACGGCGACAGGGCCACGTGACCTCAGCGCCGTGCAGAGCGTGCCAAGGCAGATGCCTTTTATAATCGTATTCATATAAATGGTAATCATAATGCAAAACACATCAGAGGAAAGTCATGTATCACATATACTGTACTGTATGTGCTACATATAAAAACCAAAGTATCAGACATATTCTGTATTCGTATTTTTTATTTTATTTAACCTTATTTAAGTAGCAAAATCCCATTGAGATAAAACTAATCTCTGTATATACGCATATAATGCACGAGTATGTGTACTAAACATATTTTGGTATATTGAACAAGGGGTTTGAAATATCACACTTTTATTGGAGAAGTGGATGTCAGAGTCTCCGACAGTTACGAGCCCAGATATGAAGATGCAGATGCGCTGGCAGCAAACCCTACAAGTCAAAATAATACCCCCACCCCACCACGCCCCTCTTCCCAGCTCGCATAGGAAGGTGTAAACCTATTCGATTTTTGTAGAGGTATGAAGGCATACACAGTATCTTCCGTGTCACGGTGAGTCGGTGAGAACGTCAGTGTGTTGGGACAATTTGTCATGCTTTTCCAACGCCAATCTCTTTTAACTACGCGTGGCTTCCGTTTGGCCAGCTACAGGCAAACAGATGCCCTGGCGTCAAACACTCTGGATTTTGTCATCGTTGGCCCTCCGGCGGGACAAAACGCTAAATTGGATCGTGCATCTCTCGATTCCCCTGGTGTAAGCTAGATTTGGCTGCTGAATATGATGAAAGGCCCGATAATGGGAAAGACATGGCATGTGTCATACTTGCGTGCAATTATGTGTCGGTTTGCATTTTGAATGATGTCCCGGTGTCCGTGGACGGACAGCTTGTTCTGCCTACAGACCGGAAATGTGAGCGTTAATGTAGAACCTCGAAATGAGGCAATAGACCTGCAACGCCTCTTAAGACTTCAACACGGACTCTGACAATACCCTGTCCGCCTTATGACACACTATTCAAACTTCCACAAGTGTGTTTTAAGTGGCTCAGGGTCCGTGCACATATAAAGGAATGAACGCTGAGAGCTTGATCTATGTAGCCGTAGAAACTCGACCGGAAAAAGGAAGACGAGTGCGCTCTCCGAGGAAGATCAGCGGGACAACACAGGAAGTGAGGTCATCTCCGCCCCGCCCCCTCCACCCCCACCACAACAAAGGGGTGGGTCAGGGTTCTTCCTGCTTGTGGGCGGGCGTCGCGCCCTGTCCAATGAGCCTCCGCCGTGACTCGCGGCGCCGCTAATTATCCCAGCGAGACCAGTCAGAGTGGGTTCACCACGAGGAGGAGGAGAGCAGGAGGAAAAGAAGCGCCTGCCGGGTCTTAGAAACCTGTGAGAGCCTCAGTAATTAACGGCAGACAGACCGACAGGTCGCCACAGACGGACAAACATAGGCACTACGGGACAAAAAATATGAAACAAAGAAGGATTTATGTGCAGCTCACCCACACGATAGAACACACACACACACACACGCTAAAACACACACACACACACGCACGCACGCACTCATGGACTCGTGCGTGCACCCACATTTACTATATATCCCTTTGATGTCTGCCGGCTATTTGCTATGCTCTTGCTTCAGCTTTTGGCATTCGCACTGATCCCCTTGCCTCTGTTTTGAAGTTTCCACGTTCTCTGGGGAGGATCTCCCCCACATAAGCCAGCAACAGTGTGTGCCCTTCATCCCAATATCCCAGCGGGACACATT
Organism: Galaxias olidus; assembly: GCA_026901105.3. Taxonomy (NCBI): domain Eukaryota; kingdom Metazoa; phylum Chordata; class Actinopteri; order Galaxiiformes; family Galaxiidae; genus Galaxias; species Galaxias olidus. Next base: position 171,373 of record JAPMUY010006033.1, on the reverse strand, counting down.
AGGACTGCTATGTTGCTGTTGTAGATCATATGTTGGACAGCTTCTCTTTTCGCCTCTGTAAATCTCCCTCTGTGAATTTACAACGAGGGGTTATCTTTTCACGAAAATCCCTTTGAGTGCGTCATTAGTTGGATCGACTTCTTGTCCGTCTGGCAACCTCTCGGCATTTTTCATTCCGGTCGGAAGCGATGGTAGAGTAGTGCGTCGGCGTGTCCGTGTGCTTGTGGATGCCTGCGAGTGATCTTACTTTGGTGCGTGTGAATGTATTGTGATCATGTATGTTTTTTTGTGATCTAACGAAAGTGTGTGTCTGAGTGCGAGTGAATGTGTGCACTGTATAATTTGTAGCGACAAGCAGCAATATGTCTGCCTTAATTATGGCAGCCTAATTACTTAGAAAGGCTTAAACATGCAAATGGACAGATGAGCGTTCAATACCAGACTCGATTACTGGGCATTGCTGCTTACATGTGTGCTATGGTCTTGGTCTATTAGTAGGACAACACACTGTGAACACTGAAACGGCTAGCCCCTCCTTATACTGTGTGATGTGTGCATGCAGTAGACAGACAGACTCTTGAGTTTCATTTGAATTCATTGATTACCAGATAAACAAGTACATTCTATCAGGACATAGCAGTGAAATCTATATTCCATAATATATAAATGGTTAACTATTGCTATAATACATCATCGCTAAAATTGGACCGGAATAGGAATAATATAATTGTTGTAGCACAATATGCTTGATTACAAATATAGGTGGCTAATGCATTTTGCGTTTTTCATTTTAATTGAAATTGGGCGGAGCTAATTCAGGCAGGCCACTCAGTCAGCGGCATTTATCCACATCACACCAATCAACCAATCACACATGCTCACTAGTTGACCGTGGTCTCCTTAAACCTCAGTTCTCTCTCCACAATGGCTCCCACAGTGCTAGTTGCTGCACCACACTGACTCTTACAACAGCATCGATGCACTGCTGCACACACTCAGCTCCTGCCTGCTGCTTAGCACCCACCTCCACCCCATTCTCCACCTACTTTGGATCCGTTGTTCAGTATCTGTCAAGGGATTCTGCAGATATCTGCTCCCTACCCATGGTTCACTGAGTGTTGAACAAGATGATCTACACGGACATCTACACCTCTCGCTGCCTCTGCAGAGCCAAAAATATCCAAAAGGACAGCTCTCACCCTAGCTCTGGTCTGTTTGCCCTGCTGCCCTCCGGGAGGCGCTACAGGTGCCTCAAGACCAGAACAAACAGATTTAAAAACAGCTTCGTCCCCCAGGCAATAACCCTGCTGAACTCAAATTTGTAACCCCTGTGCAATAGTCATATAGGTATATTTATTTAATTCCGTGCAATACCTGTTAATTCCGTGCAATACCTGTATAGACGTATTTTTTCAGCTGTGAATTTCATACATAGATTTAGATATTTTCTTACTGCAATGTACATAGACATGTGGATATATTTTTATCGGGACTACGTACCCATCTTATCTTATCTTATTTTATACTTTTATTTATTTTATTTTATCTTATCTTATTCCTGTTTTAATCTGTACTGCACTGTTTGGTGGTTGCTTAATCTCATTGTACCTGTGTATAATGACAATAAAGGCATTCTATTCTATTCTATTCTATTCTATTCTATGATGGGCGGGAAAGTAATTCATAACAGCAGACCCTTGACGCCAAACTTCAATGTATTAGCATGCGATTGTAATAAACACTTAAACTCACGTAAGTTGTCCTGACTGAAACGCTAATAATTGAAATAACGTGGATAAATCTGTAAAAACCTCCCTGTTTGGCATCTTTGACTTCAGCCAAGCCAACTTCTGCTTTGATGTCTGACAACTAGCTCATGTAATATTGTTGGTTAGACATGTACATCTTTAGTGCTTTTTTATGTTGGCTTTGTTCAGTTGGTTCAAAGGACAACGGAGTTGAAACGTTATAGCCCATCTATTCCAGCTAAGTCCATGCTTGCCTTTGGGAATTAAATGTACAACTTACTTCCCGTTGCTTGCTTAAAGGCACTGAACCACCGTTGAAAGGCTTGAGCTTTGAAAAAGGAAAAAAGAGAATTAATTACACGCTCTATGAAGACACGCTGAGTAAATAAAAGTTTTTTCTTTTGTGTTGTTTGTTTTTAAACTCGCGTCTCTGTCTGTCTCATGCTGATTTTGCTTAGCACCTGGAGCAAAAGCTGGGCAGACATTTAGTGAGCCAGTATAAAAGCAACGGTACTGTTGGAAAATCTGGGAAGAAAAGGTCCTCTTGAAGTTTCGTGAGGGCCCAATTTTTAAACACGTAGCGAACTAATCACTATAAATATCTTGTGTTTCCTGAAGTATAGGACCCTAGGGGAATATGGTAGCTGTTGGTTGTAATTACATAAAAAATCCGTACAGTCGACATTTAAGTTTCTGGAGCTTTCGCAACAGCTTAACGCGGTCAAAACGCACGCAATGAGCTTACCGAGCATCCCCAGGACAATTGGCGGTCTCTGTCATTATATATGCAAACATACAGAAAACACACACACACACACACACACACACACAATTCAGACAGGGAGAGCAAGAGCCCAAACAATTCAGACAGGGAGAGCAAGAGCTAGAGATAGAGAATCTAGACCGCGCCCCTCACAGAGACCCCCGGTGTCCTTCGGTGGGAAATTCAAGCCAAGCTTTGGTATCCAGAAAAACACGCCCTACTGGAGAATCAAAATACCAGATCGTTCAAACCGCCACTCACTGCATTCATTTGAACAATCATTGTTACTTTTACTTTCATGACATCCTCCCTGCAGAGAGTGGATAAATGCCTAATACCGCTTTAGGCCTTTAAAGCTAGATAGCTTAATGAGGGTGTACTCTGTTTAATTGTCTTCTGCCTCGGCCACTTGGAGGGTAATAGGCTAGGCAAAGGCCTAATGCAATTTTAAACAAACCTGTGCGATTCCCACAGCCCCTGTTCTCCATTCTACTCTGAGTAATGCTGCTATTTAGGGATCGGGAGGGCAGAGTCTAAAGAGAGAGGGAGTGACAGAGAATGTGTGTGTGTGTGTGTGTGTGTGTGTGTGTGTGTGTGTGTGTGTGTGTGTGTGGGTCTGTCTGTTAGCGTGTCTATGGAAATCCATGTGTGAGCGTGTGTGCATGGCCTTGGTGGCGTATTTGTCATTCGTATGTTTAAATACCCCCACTCCCTAGACCCATGGGTTCACTTAGGGCGATGAAAAGGACCGGAACCATTAATATGTGGGGAGGGAGAGCAACCTTGGCTCGGTTGGCTCTTTAATGTCCTTATCTGTTTAGCGCAGGGTGCGCTTGGTGGAACACAGCCCTGCTCGCTATGCTAATGCTAATGCCATTGGGCTGCCAGGGAAAGGAGGCTAAGCTAATTCTGCCATCCCAGACGGGTGGGTCTTAAAGTGTATTATTACCGCCTGGCTCCCTGGAGCGGGGCTAAAACACAGAGCTAATTGATGATACGCTAACTCTGCCATAGTTATTTATATATATATATATATATATATATATATATATATACAGTGCATATATACAGTGCTGTGCAAAAGTGTTTGCCCCCTTTCAGATACTTATTGTTTTTGCACATTTGTCACACTTAAATGTTTCAGATTATCAAACAAATTTTTATATCAGACAAAGATAACCTGAATAAATACAAAAAGCTGTTTTTAAATGATGATTTCATTTATTAAGGGAAAAAAGCTATCCAAACCAACCTGGCCCTATGTGAAAAAGTAATTGCCCCCTAAACCTAATAACTGATTGTGCCACCCTTGGCGGCAACAACGGCAATCAAGCGTTTGCGATAACTGGCAATGAGTCTTTCACATCGCTGTGGAGGAATTTTGGCCCACTCTTCTTTGCAGAATTGTTTTAATTCAGCCACATTGGAGGGTTTTCGAGCATGAACGGCCTGTTTAAGGTCATGCCACAGCATCTCAATCAGATTTAAGTCCGGACTTTGACTAGGCCACTCCAAAACCTTCATTTTGTTTTTTTTTAGCCATTCAGAGGTGGACTTGCTGGTGTGCTTCGGATCATTGTCCTGCTGCATAACCCAAGTGCGCTTGAGCTTAAGGTCACAAACTGATGGCCGGACATTCTCCTTCAGGATTTTCTGGTAGAGAGCAGAATTCATGGTTCCATCAATTACGGCAAGTTGCCCAGGTTCTGAAGCAGCAAAGCAGCCCCAGACCATCACACTACCACCACCATGTTTGACTGTCAGTATGATGTTCTTTTCCTGAAATGCTGTGTTAGTTTTACGCCAGATGTAACGGGACCCACACCTTTCAAAAAGTTCCACTTTTGTCTCGTCAGTCCACAGAATATTTTCCCAAGTCTTGGGGATCATTAAGATGGCCTTTGAGTTATTTTTGGTCAGCAGTGGTTTTCGCCTTGGAACTCTCCCATGGATACCATGTTTGCCCAGTCTCTTTCTTATTGTTGAATCATGAACACTGACCTTAACTGAGGCAAGTGAGGCCTGCGGTGCTTTAGATGTTGTTCTGGGTTCTTTTGTGACCTCCTGGATGAGTCGATGCGCTCTTGAAGTAATTTCGGTAGGCCGGCCACTCCTGGGAAGGTTCACTACTGTTCCATGTTTTCGCCATTTGTGGATAATGGCTCTCACTGTGGTTCGCTGGAGTCCCAAAGCCTTAGAAATGGCTTTGTAACCCTTTCCAGACTGATAGATGTCAATGAGTTTGTTTCTCATCTGTTCTTGAATTTCTTCAGATCGGGGCATGATGTGTTGCTTTTTGAGATCTTTTAGCCTACTTCATGTTGTCAGACAGGTTCTGTTTAAGTGATTTCTTGATTCTACAGTTCTGGCAGTAATCAGGCCTGGGTGTGGCTAGTGAAATTGAACTCGGCATTCACAAAAATGCGGTTAATATCAGTTAATTCATGATTTAACAAGGGGGGGGCAATTACTTTTTCATATAGGGCCAGGTTAGTTTGGATAGCTTTTTTCCCTTAATAAATGAAATCATCATTTAAAAACAGATTTTTGTGTTTACTCAGGTTATCTTTGTCTGATATTAAAATTTGTTTGATAATCTGAAACATTTAAGTGTGACAAATGTGCAAAAACAATAAGTATCTGTAACGGGGCAAATACTTTTGCACTGCACTGTATGTATATATATTAAGTATCTGTTAGTTTACAAGCTACCTTTTTAAATAAGTCACACACAGTGGGATTGACAGAATTAACTTTCTGTCTTGCTCCGATTCTCGCTGTCTCTCGCCTGTTTATTTTTTTCTGTCTTGCAGTGCTGATCTGTCACGTGTCCCCCCTCCCTAGTTTCTCTCCTTAATTTACTCTCTATGGATAACGCACCCAAACATTTCCATTGTGAGAGAGGTTAATCAATTTCACACACTTCCCTGTCTGACAAAAGATGGTTTTGTGTGTGTGTGTGTGTGTGTGTGTGTGTGTTTTTGTGTGTGTGTGTTTGTGTGTCACACACATTCCCCCTTCCCCCTGGCCCCCCAGCTTATCCCAGCTGCACCACCTTCTGTGCTGTGCCCTAACCCAATAACATGGAGCTCAGGGGCATCCATAATCATATGTACCCCCCTGTCTGCCCGCTATCTGCAAAATGGGACCTGACTGTCTCACATATGGGACTGTGGAAGGTGTGGAGGGCTCAGGAAAGGCGACATTCATCTCTCTAAAACATGAAGTCCTGGCCAATGTCTTTGTGAAAGTATGACCTATTGGAGTGAAATGTGATATCCGGTAATATGTCTATAATAATGGAGTATGTTTGTTGTGTTTTATAATGTTGTGATAGTATGTCGCTCGCTCAGCAAACTGGGATAAAAAACATGGAGGCCTCAGGAGGAGTTTCTTTTGATTTTGGTCATTTAGACTGTTAGACTTGTTTTATCTATACAACATTCCTCTTTGCTCTGAACTAGAAGTACAGTATGATTATGATAACAATGCATTTGTTCAGCACATTTTCTGAACGGTGCTATAAAAAGCCTGACTAAAAATAGTTATGGCACGAAATATTGTACTATCCTATCTGAAATATATCTGCCCCCCCCCCCCCCCCCCCCACTCCCTTCTCCTGTATTCCACCCTCCCTCTCCTGGGATTGGAGAAAAAGAGGAAACGGAAGAAGTCTGGACACCATCAGGAAGGCACGGAGGTGTGAAATAACCAAGGGATCGAGGGGGGGGGGGGGGGGGGGGTATTGGTAGAGAGATAGTGGATGGATTTGACACGTTGGTTTTCTTGCCTCGCTGTCACCTGTGTCTCACCCTCTAATGACGAGCCTGAACCGAAAAGGCAAGGGGGAAAATTGTCAGGCCCCGAATCGTTTCACACGTGCCGCCCCCCCCAATCCGGAGGGTGGCGCGTGGGCTTGGAATGTTTCTGTTTCCCTCGTACGCAGAGGGCGGGAGGGGCTAAGAGTGCTGTCAATCACCATGGAGCATCTGGGCCGTCGTTGCCTTCCGAGAATGGGCTTTGAAGAGGCCGCTCAGAGCGTCGAGGGCGGTGGCATGGTGACTGTGTTCTGGACTGCGTTTGGAGATGGGTCCTACGGTGGTTCGGGGGAGCGATGATGAGGAAGGCTTCTTTCTCTGGTCAGGGAGCTCCTCTTTCATCCGCCTGGACGTGCCCAAGCACACTTAGAAACACACACACACGCACACACATGTAGACCCTGTGCGAAGTTACATACGAATACATCTAAAAGCTTGGGGAGGCGATAGCTTTGCAAAGCAGTGCACTTAGGCACTCACAACACACACATACAGTACACAAGCCTGCTAGATTGACTGGTGCGGACGGGAGAACTCAAATGTGTCGCAACGGCACCCACACACACACGCACACACACGCGCACACAGACTCACACACACACGCACACACGCACACACACACACACACACACACACACACACGCTCACACCCTGGCTGCCTCCCGGTGCGAGAGCCGATATCGAAGCCACTGGGCCGTCTCTCCTCCTCCTCCTCCTCCCTCGCTCCCCGCCTCACACTCTCTTATCACGTTAGCTTTCTATTTGACTGCGGCACGGAAGAGCAGATCCAGACACGCCGAGAGACAGAAACCTCCCCACACAAGCCTGCCCCGTGATTCTTCATTCGGCCAGAACCGCACACGAGCGTCTCCCGGTGTTGTGTCCAGAATGGGTGACATGATAAACAGCGGGATGGAGGAGCGGAGGAAGCAGCACAGACGTGCAGACGAATGTTAAGAGAGTCAGTGTTTCATTGCACACACGCGTGTTTTGATCGCGTCCAGCAGGGTGGCGTTACGCCCAGGCGGCCTGGAAACTCTGGGAGCGGAGTTCCATCGCAGCCAATCGGCTTCATTGATCAACGCTCATTGATGATGTATTGTTGTGTTGGTAGCGGTGTTCAGTCCGTTGACACGCTTTTTTCTTTTTCTTACATAGATTTGTGCGGATGTTGCATTTGCGAGATACGTTTTTATGGGAATATTACAGTAATATTACGTACGTTATATATGCATGTGCCAATGGCTGGTTATTGTTAAGGCAACGGTGTCTTGCAGGTTCAGACCAGTGTGTGTGCGTGTGTGTGTGTGTGTGTGTGTGTGTGTGTGTGTGCCGACGGGGTGGTGTGCTTGATCAGCAGTCCTGCTGCTATCCCATTAAGCGCTCAGTCGCAGAGCATGCTGGTCTGGCCCACTGGACACTGGGCAACAGCAGGCCCCGCAGAAGTGATTTCCATCTCACTGCTTCTCTGCAACAGGCCCACGGCTGCACAGTCGGCGCGCGCGCGTGCGTGTGTGTGGTGTGTGTTCCAGTGAGCTGCTAAGATCCTTGACGCGCGCTAACGGTGCCACATCTCTGTCTCGCACGCACAGTTGGCAGGCACACGTATGGAGGACGTGTGTGGACCATTAGAGATGCTTTTCGTGGTTAACGACCGTCTGCAGGGCTCCAGTAGTTCCTCAGTGTGCGCGTGCCTGTGCGTTCGTGTGGGTGTGAGAGAAAGAGAGACAAAAAATGAAGAGAGAGAGAGAGGGGGAGAGGGAAGAGAGCGAGAAACAGACGCACAAACAAAGTTAATTCTATCATTCCCACAGCGTTGTGTCTACCCTGGCTAGGTTACAAAGTTAAAACATCTAATATGCCGGCGTGTGACCAAGTGTTTGTGTGTGTGTGCGTGTGTGTGTGTGTGTGTGTGTGTGTGTGTGTGCGTGTGTGTGTTTGTCCTGTGCTAGCTATGGAAGGATGCCCGGAACAAGGATTAACGTGTCTTTGAGCGAGAGTATGAAACTGAAAACTGAGGAAACGTCAAGCTTGTCCGTCGCTGTCCTGGTGTCCTTTGTCCATGCATTACTAACTATAAACAATAAATACACGTGCCCAGAGAAACGTATGGAGCACGTTGGCGCAAAACAGGTCTCGGCACGCGTGTGCCTCGTGGCGTTGTCTTGGTGTGCATTACACAAGCTCGCTCCCTCCTCTGCTCTGAGAAGGTCTCCGAGTTCGCGGCGTTCCGTTCGACGGAGACACATCTACGGAAGCAGCCGCGCGGAAACAAAACACTCCAGAAACAGTTGAGGGGCACAACAGAAGGAAACAATTAAAAATCCTTTTGATGGAATTAAATGAACTGAGCAAACACTGAAATGAATTCCCTTGAAAGGCAGAAGGGAAGTGGCGAAAGCTTTTGCCATGGTCCCACAATGACTAATGTGCTGCTGTACAAAGAAAAAGTCATTTGTAAAAGCAAATCTAGATGGCGGTTGTTGATGCGATGACGACATTAGGAAAATGACAACTCGTTAGAAATGTACCGGCGATTGAGTAAAGGACGGTTGTGAGCTATGAGGAGAGGAATAGCATCAAATGGGTTGAATGACCCCATGTACCTAAACACCATCTATACCATCATCACAACACAACATCTATACCTTCATCACAACATCGCTAACGTTGAACACCTGAGGGAGTAGAAAGAGTCTTGTGAACTTCAGTGTTTGCCCGTATGTTAGTCCTGTTTTTAACACCAAGTCCTTTAAACCTGTCACTGGAGGGTGGCTAAGCTTGAGCCAGATCCACACTATATGTGCATTTTCAATTCCGGCATTGCAGCGCCGCACAGCAGTTCTCGCCAGACGGGAGTCTTATAATGATGTGAGCCCTGGCGTTGGCATTTACTCTGGGCAACCGTCCTCTTTCATGTGACTTCAAAGAGTAACCCCACTCCCACCTGCCCCTGATGTTATCAGTAGGGAACCCCCCTCCTCCCCCTCCCGTGGTGTGGCCGATTGACAGGAAAAGGTGGACGGACAGGAGCAGTAGAGTTATCTTATAACGGAGCGCAGGTCATCAAGGGCAAAAGAGCGGAGTCCCGGGGTTGGTGCGTTGCTGGGAAGAGTTTAAACAGGTCAGTGTGAGGAAGCGTTGCCCCGTTGACCTGCAGTTGCTACCCAGTAAAGGATTCCGAAAGGCGTAGCAGTTATGTGGCTGCTAAAGTTTGGAACACACTTTATTATTTCTATTTGGGCTGGTGCTCCTGTATTTTCAAGGAGAGCCGTCTTTTTCCGACGGTTTATGGAGGTAGTTGCTTGGCTATGTGAGCTATACAGTGCGCCCTATGTTCCCATTTAACGTCTTCCCAATCAAAACACTTCACACTTCCACCCTCCCCGCTCCTTTTTATAGAACTGTTTTTCACACGCTTGTCTTCACTTCCTTCTCTATCTCTTTCCAGCTCTACCCCTCGCTCTTTCCCTCCTCTACTTCCTCTGCCACTGTTCCACTCGTTTTTTTACACTCCAACGCATCGTAAATTAATTCCTTCGCTTGGCGAAAGGGAGTCTGTGAATTGGCGCGCCGAAGCACGGCTTCCCCCCCCCCCGAGGTTCTGCTCCAGGTGGGTCAGCCAGGGAGGAGAAAAGCACGCGGCGCCCCCTGTTTGGTGAGATGGAGCAACTACACCCGCTGCGGCGCGGAAGTCGAGACGGAGTCAGAGATAATGTGACAGAGGGTGAAAGGCATTTGTAGTCTTGGGGCCCCATTTCCCTTCATCTGCCCTGCCCCACATCCCAGCGGGCTGCGTGCAAACACTAAGGTGCTAGGTGTATGCTGCCCTATGCACAGATCTGCAGGGGAGGAGGCAAGGTCATACTGGAGGGAACAACAAGGTGATTGTGAAGCCAAGGTGATTCTGGAATAGAGTATAAAGAGAACATCACCGTTATGTAACTGGCTACTAAGGCAATTTTACTTTCTAATGCACCTTTGAAATTGTTGTGGTTCACTGCCATTTAAACTTTTAGGCATTGACAGTTGAGCAACAAATGTAAAATGTTCAGCAAACTGTCCTCTCTGTATCTCTTGCTGTTGTTGACATTTCAGACTCAGTTGTTTCTACAATTACCTTGTGGGTGACTGAATGACTTGTTATGACAGATTCAATTCAACCTTTTGTGCCGACAACCTTAAAGCAACTATAGACACCTTTTTTATATTAACGGATTATCAATCAATTTCGTCTGATAGCACGTTGTTATGTCTATGGGAGATTGAGAAAATTGCGGTTCATATCAATCCTCTTGAAGTCTCAATGTTTAACACAAATTGTGTCTTCCACCAGGCACGCTTTACCGCAAAACTGTGGCGAATTGCTTTACGGCAGAAGGTAGTGCCTCACTAAATCAGGAAGAGATGCCCATACTTGAAGTAAAGTCGTCGATCGCGCTAGCGATATGCAGTGACCGCGAGCATTCTGCATGTCACCGTTGCGACGGTTAGGGAAAATAATTACACTTAGCAAAGGGTAGGGGTCGCCAAAACCATCTCCTACAGATACACTGCCTTTAGTAACTTTATGCTTTAGTTCCGCCACACCCAAACATTTACTGATAACACAAGTTCCCTCTGTCACAATGACTTAACTGTCCCTTCTCCTTTAAGCGTCATCCTCAATTGCCTGTTGCTCAATGAATGTGCCGTAATGTTTTAAAGCAGAGACCATTATGCGAAGCTCATGACGAGATATAGCCGCCTGGCTGCTGGTATCTCCTCTAGATACGTCCCTGGCAGTATACTGGATGGAAACAGCCCATAAGGACCCATCAGAATGAATCCCAGGTCTTTTCATGTACTTCACAATGGTGTGCAGGGAAGATAAACAATGGGAAAAAATTCACTGTATGAGAAATTTTACATTTGCACAGCACAGGTGCTAGCATACAGAAAGAGGTGCAGTCTCGACCCTTAACCCACACACACACACACATTTACACACACAAACCCAGAAACCCACATACCCACAGACACTCGTAGGCATGGGTGACTATGAAAGCATTCGTTTAGGAAGTGAAGCATGCATCCAGCCTGATACTGGAGGCCCTCACGTATAATGATGGCCACCTTACGTTGACCTCAGTGCCCAGAGAGCTCCATTGATCGTTGGTATTTCATGAGAGGGAGCGTGCGACTGCTTTCTGCTATAGCTGTAGTGCTAGGCTGTTAGAAACGTGAGGGGAAGCCACAAAGGCATTTTTCAAAAGTGTAAAATAGAGTACATGTACATGGATACGCCAAAAGCCTCGAGACAAAAAGGTGAAAAATAACTGTATCTTGTGGTTCAGCTGGTGACAGACAAACACAGAGAAACAAAAAATGTTTAGGAAATGATTACACTCAAATGAACACTGCAGAAAGGCGTTTTAATTTACCAATGTCTCAAGCATAAATTACTTGAGATAAAATATAGAAATGTTTTTGAAAACAATGTCTTGAGATGAATAAGGGGTGCTCTTCAGCAAAAAGAATACAGCAGCTTCCTGGGTTGTTGCATACAAAGGTTACATTCATAATGATGGCTGCACTAACCTCATCTAACTTGTCACAGTGTCGGAAGCGTTGTTGCAACTCCTTGTTACTACTAACATTCCGAACTCTGGGTTGGATTTCGATTGATAATAATAATAAATAATAATTAATTTTATGTAGTTTTTAGCACTTTTCTAGATACTCAAAGCGCTTTACACAAATTGGTCGCCAATTAAAATTGGTCGCCAATTAATGCCACAGAACGAACAACAGCTATCAAACACAACACTCAGTATGAGTGATACCACGGCAGCCAATTTGCACCGGACTTGCTCACCCAACATATTACAACAGACGTGCTCACACACATAGGACACACAGACCAACTCCAGCTGAATTGGCAGTGACTGGTCAGGGCACTGGTAGGATGATGTGGCATTTTTTTTTTGATGGTGGGAGGAGGAAACCCACACAAACACGGGGAGAACATGCAACTCCACACAGAAAGGCCCTTGCCTGAGGTGGGGTTTGAACCCAGGACCTTCTTGCTGTGAAGCAGCACTGAGCCACTAACCACTGAGCCACCGTGCTGCCCCCTGTGGTGTTCGAGGTCCAAAAATAGCTGCATTTTTGCCATTTTACTGTAAATTAAAGTCAGGGGGGTGACCACCCCATCAACCTCATGCCCCACTTTTCAAGTGCCTCTCTCCAGGGGACCGGACTGCCCACTCCTCACCTTTCTGTGGGGGCCGAGCCAAACACGCGAGGTTCTCCTTGTGACGTCAGCGCCACGCGCGATACTGGCTGTGAGAGACATACGAGCACGACACCATTTTCAAATGGGGATGAGACGTGTCAAGAAGAAAAGTAGAGATGATATCACTATCTGACACTCTCACTTCTCACACGGACACACACACCACTTGTAAGCACTCGCGCTGTCACACGCACACACACACACACACACACACACACACACACAGACCCAGACAGCTATCACAGGTACGACGTCAAAGCTATTCCTTTCACGGCCATTAGGCCTGGGTCGGGCTGAAGAATCTTCTTCACATTGAAATGAATCCGAAAAACGTTGTGATGTCGAGCAGGAAGTTCTTTTCACTGATAAAGATTGTCCCTCTAAGAATTATATACCAGGCTTGTGAAACAGGATGGCTGACTACAAGGTAGAGGTTATCTTTAAAGTCTCTGACAGCGAAATGGAAGGAAAGTGAAGAGGTCAAAGTGTCCTTTCTAAAGCCTGTAATGCTTGATCATATTCACATTTGTAAGAAAGAGAATATGATTTATTATATAAGGGGAGTGCTACTTCTTTGTAATAAAACCCTATGGTAAAATAGCTTTTACAGAGGAGAACAACTAACATCATTCTGTTTTGTGAACTGTGGTTCCAGAAATATTCATTTGATCTAATTATGGTGGAAATAATTCAGTACTATGTATTCTTCTAATGTCATACCGTAAATGAATGTATGTTCCAAAACAATTGATGTTTCTGGGGCTCAAAACATAACACAGTGAAGGGATTTCATTTGTTCTGTGCCTCCACTCTTAATTTACACGAGTAAAGCTGCAAGGAGAAACATTATTCTGGCGACTTAAGTTCTGATCATAAGCTTGGCAATTATGTATACCGAAATATTCAGATGCACAGAACTTCTAAGTCCTAAATTGCACAAATGTGAGAGATTTGTTTTGACAAATGCGGCCTTGGCCATCCCCCCACGGAGCATTAATCAATCTGAAAATAAAAGGACTAAGCCCGCCTTTCCTTCCCTTCTCTGAATAAATATGAAAGAGAAGCTTTGCTGGTGCTGTCCGCTCCGTCCCTGGCCTCTGCCAGACCTGCGGCGGGGGGGCCATTACCGAAGCATATTGCGCATGGCAACGCCCGACAGCCCTGGAGGGAGGCTCAACCCGTCACTGACCCCAGTTAGGACATCATGGGCTGGGGGGGATGGGGTGGCGAGTTAGGGGGGAGGGGGGGGGGGGGGGGGGGGGTGATGTGGGGACTGTGGGGCATTTTCCCTCGACACACAGGGACACTCGCACACATGCGGCGGCACGGTGGCTCAGTGGTTAGCACTGTTGCCTCACAGTAAGAAGGTCCTCGGTTCAAACTCCACCTCAGCCAAGGGCCTTTCTGTGTGGAGTTTGCGTGTTCTCCCTGTGTTTGTGTGGGTTTCCTCCCACCGTCAAAAAACATGCCGCATCATCCTACCAGTGCCCTGACCAGTCACTGCCAATTCAGCTGGAGTTGGTCTGTGTGTCCTATGTATGTGAGCAAATCTGTTGTAATATGTTGGGTGAGCAAGTCTGGCGCAAATTGGTTGCCGTGGTATCACTCAGACTGAGTGTTGTGTTTGATAGATGTCAGTCCATTCGTGTTCATTCTGTTTAATTAATTGGCGACCAATTTGCGTAAAGCGCTTTGAATATCTAGAAAAGCACTAAATAAAATGGATTAATATTCTTTATTATTATAATCACCGTGAGCTCGCCAACCCCGTGTCACGCAAATGACGTTGATAGAGACATTTTCTACAGGCGTTATGTTAGGGTGGTCAGACATCTGAAATCTGCCGCGTTATCTACGTCTCTGTTCAACCCAGTCTCACTCCAAATATTTACATAGCTGCTCTTGGTCACGTAAAATTTCTGTAGGCTATGTGTGGCAGTAACAAGACACGCCTCAAAGTCCGTTTTCTTTAAGAGACTTAATAGTGATAGGACCCCAATTACCTTTTACAACTTATTGTAAATGGTTCATAGTGGTAGCTTCATGTAATTTATGACGGGGAACTATTAAGTCCTATAAATCCTAACTCTGGCATTAATCCAAACAATGAATTATTCAGTCCACTGAATTTGAATGTCATTGGGCCAAACAATGTATTTATTTCAGCCTTTGTTAAAGTATTACGTTAAATGGAAGCAGAAGTTGCGGATAGGTGTACGTTATTCTTCCGCAATTTCCACGTAACAGAATCCTGTCTAAAACAATAAAACACAGGTTTGCCATTTTGTTTGCCAAAAACCGAATGAGTTGTATTTATTCTACAGGCACACCCACACACCCCTGTACTCGAGGACAAAAATGCCCTGGCATGCACTTTGTATGCTCCCAGTCACACACGTTGACCCAATCATCATGATGTCACCCCCCCAAACGCTTCCAAGAATGATGCTCGACCGCACACATTAACACCCCCCTCCCACACACACAGACACACACACACACACACACACACACACACACACACATCTAATCCTCCAGTGACTCTCCCGCCGTGTCAACACCATTGGCCCGAGGATATTTCTCCCACTGAATGTTAAAGCCAGCCAAAGGCTAAATGATGTCTGCCATGTACAACATGTAAATGACATTTCAGGGCCAGTTTATCTCTCTATTATCTAACAAGGACCCCCACTGACAACCCGCACAAACACAACTGCAGCATGCGCTAATGAGTCGAGGACGTGCCCGCTTGAACTTTGTTCGGAGTGGTTGCTGTGTGTGGCCCTGACGACACGGTGGCAAGGCGTGACACACTGCCTCTATGAACACAGTGCACGTTCAGGTCATTAAGAGTGTGCGTGGTCACGGCGATTTACGGTGCAACATGCTTGAAGCGATCGACCTTAAAATAAAGCACAGCATTTATCTAGCCCTATATATAACGATGCGTGAAGACCCTATATTTTTATTAATATGAAAAAGTGTTCGTTGCACCATAAAATGGAGACTGTCTGGATAACAGTGAGTTTTAGTCTGACGTGCCACATCGAAAGTGTTCTCAAAGAAGTATATATGGAAGAAAATGCAAAAGCCCTTTAACAGCTTGGATTCTGTGGCTTATTCAGAGCGATACACCACCTGCTGCTTTGCCACTGCAGAGACCTTCCTACCTGTCTTTGTGTGTGTGTGCACGTGTGTGTTGAGTGTGAACAGAACTTTAATTGCGTTTCTGTGTTTGTGACATTATTTGCGCTTTGATACGTGTTCCTGTGCGCGGGTTTGTGCCCCCCCCCCCCCCCCAACACATGGGTGTGTGAGGACGTGTGCGCGTGGGGAAGTGCTCACGTTTCCCTGGAGCAATTTGCAACTCTTGCCAGTTAGAAATCAAGGGGACAGCTGGAGCCTAGGAGACAGACAGACAGACTCTTTGGACTGACAAACACCGTACTGATTAGACTAGTCGGAGAGCTTTAAAAAAACATACAAATGCACTCAAAAGGAAAAGAGAAAGAGATAGCACACAGGAAGATATGGAGGATGGAAGCTGACGGGGCCAATCGGAATAGGGACGGGGGACGTGTCTCGATTAGCGTCGCCTGAAAAGCACACAAGCACGTGCTGGTGACACGGGCACGTGGACAGGCCTCGGAGAGGTTTTACTCGACGAGGACGCCCCCCCCGCCGACTCACCAAAACCCTGCCGCTCCCTCGACATGAACTCGGTAGGAATCAATTAACCCTGGTTCGACCTTTAATTCTGACACACGCGTTTGCCGACAAAACACCCTGACAACCACTGCCCGTTCCTCTGGCTAGGGCTTGCAGATCTTTTCTTTGGGACGCCAACAGCGTTTTCTATTGTGCGCCCTACATGCGGCTGGCACGAAAACAACACGCCGACATGAAAACGGCAACCGTGCCGCTGCCCGACAGGATCATCTGTTTTTAGAAATCACCAGTTAAGTGCACACACACACACACACACACACTCACACACAAATATCCCCCCTAAGTAATCTTGTATTCATTACGGTATGTAGGAAGAGGAAAGCGCTTGTCCTTCCTCGAGACGTTTTTTCCTTGGTTCGGAGGGATGAGTGCATTTGTGTGTTTACTTGAACAAGCCGCCAGTGAACGTATCGTAAACTTTTCAGTTCAACTGAAAGTGATTACCCTCAGACTCGTTTTGACTGCAAGGGCCCCTTCCCATAATGTCTCCTACTGTTTTAGGGGAGGTGGAGTCCTTGTAAACATCATGATTTCAAATCAATGTAAGTGCAACACTTCTATCATTTATGCAGAGGACAGGACAAGGTGTGTGTGTGTGTGTGTGTGTGTGTGTGTGTGTCTGTGCTACTGCAGATGTGTGTGCAGATGTGTTTTGTGTGTTGCTCTGCATGCCTGCGCATGTGTCTGTGAGATCGCTCTGACCCTGATTGCGTGCTTCCCCAGTGTTTCCCAGCCTCTTTATCAAATTGATTCACTTGAAAATGTCTCTACCCCTTGTGGTGAAGCCTTGCCCAGGGGATTTATAGTGCCTGGCAGTGCATGCGTGCGCGCGCGCGTGGCTCTGACGTGCTTCCTTCTCCCCTAGGAGAGGAACAGCAGGCATAGTGGACAAAGGTCAAGCGAGTTTAGGGCTTGGCCTCGTTCTCATATCACTCTTTATTTCATCCCTCCATCCGACCTCCATCTCTCCCCTTTTTTGGTATTCTGTGCTCTTTTTCTTTCTCTCTCTCTCTCTCTCTCTCTCTCTCTCTCTCTCTCTCTCTCTCTCTCTATCTCTCTCTCTCTCTCTCTATCTCTCTCTCTCTCTCTCTCTCTCCCCTTCACTCCTTACTGGCACTTTGTCGTCGTCCCCCCTCCCTCTCTCTTCTTTTGTCATTGGCAGTACTCCCAGGGGATGAGAGAGGGAGGAAAAAAGAGAGGGGGGGGTGGGAGGCAGGAAGTTGGCAGCCTGCCAATGTCACAGCTGGACGCAGAGAGCCAGAGGAGGTCATGAGTGACATGTGACTTTTGACCTTGGGTCAAGTCCAGTGATCTTCCAAAATGCCGGCTCAACGGTATTGCAGCTCGCGAAATTGAGACCACAGCGACTGAAACAAGAGAAGGCTGCTTGGCGGTTTGATTATCCACTCTGGGGCTTTGTAAACAGTGTGCGGAAATATATAGTCCTTTTGTTTTTTCTGTTTTCTGAAAGCCAAGCTATAAACATTTCTCGACTGAAACAAAGAGAAGCTTCTGAGTCACACTGACGGGAATAATCAGTCAAAGCAGGTGGAGGAGAAAAGATAGACTGGTTGTTATTTTGAGAATACGATGACACAGCCCCGGCATCAAAACCTGTTTATAAAACACTAGCCAGTGTCTCCGAAATCCATTTCTCCCATGTGCTTTCTCTAAAATAGATGAGGCTGTTCTTTAACCCTTTGTGACGACCTGGAACCATGACGACCTTTCACCTGATTAGGGTTTATGTGTAGCACCTGTGGGTTCCCCTTCTGTCTTGTCATTGGTGTCCCTGGTGTATATATGTTTCCTGGTGTGGTGTGTCGTTGTGCGGTCATTACTTTGTATGTGGGAAATAAAGAACGGAATAATCCGGTTAAACCGTTACCTGTGTCTACCGATGTCGTTGTGCCAACTGCTAGTGGGTCTGCCGTATGCTATGTAGGGAAACCAATCCTCAAACCATCCCCCTCATTCCAGAGAATCAAAGCATGGTCTCTCAACACACAGGGTCATAAAACCTTAACTCTATTCCAACAATTCCAACTGCTACTTTAAGGATTAATGAATTGGGATTAAGAAACTGTTGCCAAAGGAACAATCAATTAAATTATTGGACATTGACAATGAGAAGAAATTGTAACATCAATTGTTTGTATTTTGTAATAATTATATATGTTGTATTGTTTTACTAAGCTAACTAACATAATTAGCCTAGTCATGTTTGGTATCCAAATGTCCACCATGATATTTTGTAAACTTTGCAAACGTTTATATAGAACATATTCTTAGCATACAGGTATAAATAGAAAGAAAATGATTTGAGCTAATCAAGCTGAAAACCCTTATCTCATACAGTGAGATAATTTACACCTCTAGTCCCTGACCAGTGGCCAATCAGGTGACCTCAGCCACCTTTTGGAAACCCCCTCTCAAACTATCTTAAATAGAGTTCTCATCCAGGGAACCTGGCTTTTTAAGATCCGCACGTAACCTGGGAAGGCCGCCCTGCGTTACACGGGTTGATAAAAATTGCACCCAACCTTATTCCTTGACCACGTGTCTGCAAGCAACTCTTTGGACAAAGGATTTTAGGCCTTTTCCTCACTACAAGGCCGGAAAACCTTGCACACTTTCAAACTGAACCAGCGCACGATTAACACGTCAAAGAAGACCAAAAACCCACGTTGCTTTTCCATGTTTATTCAAACAAGGAACTAACTTTCAGAACTTTACCAAAGGAACCACGGACTTCTCAAATTGGCTCCAGCCGCAACAGCAAGCTAATAAAACCAATCCTTGAGCCACAGCACCGCCTTTCTTCTCACAGTAACGTAACCCATGCTTTTCATACGTTGAGCGTTGGATGCTATAACTTAGATAATTTCTGATGTGTTATGCTTACCATAATTTATCAATATTTCAACTGTTATACTGTGTATGTTTAGCTACTAACCACTTTAGTTTATTAATGTCATCATTTAGTCATTCTTTGTAGTACTGTAATTTTCATGTGTTTTAGACTAGTAAATAAATAGAATTGCTTTGCAACCAATCCCAGCTGTGTCATATCTTCGTTTCCATACAATCATTTATTCTCGTAACTTAGAACGTCACTACTTCAGAATTGAGATTAAATCTTCAACTAGGCCTACTTATTAAATTAATGCCAAATCAGACCTGGTTTCCCATCGAGCCATGCAATAAGCTTAAATCTTTGGGTGGTGCCCCCTTAATTATTTAATATCAAATTGATCGATTATAATATTAATTTATGAATTAATTGATAATCTACAAAATTGATAAAGAGTAGTTTACACAATAAGTAGTAAGTCATTCACCCTATAGCTACGTGGAGTAAAAGCTTGACAGAATGACCGCACCAACTCAGGACCCAGCAGTCTTGGCTCTGCTTCAGGACAAGGTACACACTCAAGCTGCCATATTAACCCGACATGGTACCATGATGGGGGAGATCCCTGAGGAGCTTCGGCGGATGAACGTCGCCTTGCTGGGGCTTGGTCCTGGGAGACCTGCTGAAGCCCGAACCACGCCTCTGCCTGCCGGCTTCGCCGGGGTTCACGAATTCCCTCTCCCACACCCCGACAAGTACGACGGGGCACAAGGCATGTGCCGGGGCTTTCTCACTCAATGCTCATTGGTGTTCCAGACTCAGCCCGTGGCTTACGCTACTGACCAGGCACGGATTGCCTACATTATTTCCCTTCTCCGGGGTCCGGCTTTGGACTGGGCTTCGGCTGTATGGACCCAGCAGACCCCGGCTTGTTCCAGTGCCGACTCGTTTATCCGGGACTTCCGACTGGTCTTCGACCATCCGGTTCGCGGCCAGGACGCGGCTCATCGTCTGCTTCAGATCCGCCAAGGGGCTCGGAGTGTGGCCAAATACGCGGTGGAGTTCCGCTCCTTGGCGGTGGAGAGCGGCTGGAACAGGGAGGCGCTGGTACCGGCGTTTCAGCGGGGTCTGCTCGAGGGGATCCAGGATGAGTTGGCGGCCAGAGAGGACATTGTTTCTCTGGAGCCGCTCACATCACTGGCTATTCGCATTGACTGTAGGCTGCGGGAGCGGCGGAGCGGCATGAAGAACGGGCCAGTTGAGACTGCCACTCCCTACGGGGAGCCCATGGACGTGGGGTTGACTGTTCTTTCCATGGCAGAGAGGCCTGTGATGAGTCTTGCGGTGGTGGCCTCCCCTCGACATCGGCGCGTCCCGCTGGAGGCCTTTGTGGATTCCGGCGCAGCGGGGAATTTCATCGACCAGTCCACGGCGCGGCACCTGCAGATACCTCTTCGGTCCCTTCCCACGCCTCTTCCGGTGACGGTACCGGATCGGTTTCCCAGGTGACTGTGCCTTTACAGCTCTGCATCGGGTCCGTCCACAACGAGACTATTCAGCTACACGTCATCCGGTCCCCTGCGGTTCCCCTCATCTTGGGTCACCCCTGGCTGTCCGCCCACAACCCACGTATCGACAGAACCACGGGGTCCGTAGTCGGTTGGGGTCCGTCCAGTGAGTCGTCCTGCCTCCTGGCGCCCGACCGGCGTCTGGACCTGGATTCTGAGGGTTCGGTGGACTTAGGGGGGGTGCCTCCGGATTACTATCACCTGGCGGCCGTGTTTAGCAAACACCTCGGTTACCTCCTCATCGATCGTACGACTGCGCCATTGATTTGATGCCCGGCTGTACCCCGCCGAGGGGTGGGTTGTGTTCCCTGTCTGGTCCCGAGGAGAAGGCCATGTCGGAGTACATTCGGGACACCCTGGCTTTGGGGTTCATCCGGCCTTCCACGTCTCCTGCCGGGGCAGGGTTCTTTTTTGTGGAGAAAAAGGGTCGGGATCTGCGACCTTGTGTCGATTACCGTGGCCTCAACCGGATTACCCTCAAGAACCGTTACCCACTGCCCTTGATGACGGCGGCATTCGAGCGCCTGCAGGGTGCCGCGGTGTTCACCAAGCTGGATTTACGCAGCGCCTACAACCTCGTGCGTATCCGGGAGGGGGACGAGTGGAAGACCGCGTTAAACACCCCCTACGAGTTCCTGGTCATGCCGTTCGGACTTACCAACGCTCCTGCCGTCTTCCAGGCCCTTATCAATGACGTGCTCCGCGACATGCTGGGCCTCGTCGTGTTTGTCTACCTGGATGACATCCTGGTTTTCTCCCGGACTCTAGAGGAACACCGCCAGCACGTCCAGCGGGTCCTCCGCTGCCTCCTCCAGAATCACCTTTACGTGAAGCCGGAGAAATGCTGTTTCCACACCTCCAGCACCCACTTCTTGGGGTACGTGGTGTCTGCGGGGGGGTTGGCGATGGACCCTTCCAAGGTGCAGGCGGTGAAGGACTGGCCTACGCCCAGCACTGTGAGGCAGGTGCAGCAGTTCCTGGGGTTCGCCAACTTCTACTGCCGATTCATCCGGAACTTCAGCGCCATCGCTGCACCCCTCACGGCGCTGACCAGCAGGACCACCGGTCCTTTCCGGATGACCCCTGAGGCCCAGCAGGCGTTCCGGGGGTTGAAGGAGCGGTTCACCTCTGCTCCGGTCCTGCAGCTTCCTGATCCATCCCTGCCGTTCACCGTTGAGGTTGACGCGTCCAGTTGGGGAGTGGGCGGGGTCCTCTTGCAGCGGAACCGGCAGGACCAGAAACTCCATCCCTGCGCCTTCTTTTCACATCGGTTGTCCCCGGCGGAGCGGAATTACGACATGGGGGATCGGGAGCTGCTTGCCATCAAGTTGGCGTTCGAGGAGTGGAGGCACTGGCTGGAGGGTTCCCAGCATCCAGCGGCGGTGTGGACAGACCATGGGAACCTGGAATACATTGGGGCCACGAAGCGGCGGAACTCCCGGCAGGCCCGGTGGGCTCTGTTCTTCACCCGCTTCAATTACATCCTCACGTACCGGCCGGGGTCCAAGAACGAAAAGGCGGACGCCCTCTCTCGCATCCACGATCCCTTGGACTCCCTGGACGCGTCGGAGCCCGTCATCCCGGCGGCTCGGTTGGTGGCTCCAGTCCGGTGGGGGATCGAGGCCACCGTTCGGGAGGTCCTCCAAGGGGTTCCACCGCCCGACGACGTCCCTGCGGATCGCCTCTTCGTTCCCCCGGGAGTCCGGGACGCCGTCCTCAGCTGGGGTCACACCTCACCGCTTGCGTGTCACCCTGGTCGCCATCGGACCCGGGAGTTCATCGGCAGGTGGTTCTGGTGGCCACGGATGCAGGTGGACGTGGATGCCTTTTTGGGGGCATGTCCCGTTTGCGCCCAGAACAAGAGCCTCCGGAGCAGACCCGCGGGGACCCTGATGCTACATCACGGGTTTGCCGGTCTCCCGCGGCTACACCGGGATCATGGTGGTAGTGGACCGGTTCTCTAAAGGGGCCGTGTTTGTCCCCTTTTCCCGTCTGCCGTCTACCCAGGAGACTGCTGACCTTATGCTCCAGCACGTGTTCCGGATTCACGGCTTCCCCCTGGATGTGGTCAGCGACCGGGGCTCCCAGTTCACCTCTGGGTTTTGGAAGGCTTTTTGCTGGCTTGTCGGGGCGTCGGTTAGCCTTTCGTCTGGGTTCCATCCCCAGAGCAACGGACAGACAGAAAGGGTCAACCAGGACCTGGAGGCGACCCTGCGCTGTCTTGCTTCGGAGCACCCAAGCACCTGGAGTCAGCAGCTCATCTGGGTGGAGTACGCTCACAACACCCTCTTCCACTCCTCCCTTGGGATGTCCCCGTTCGAGTGCCAGTTTGGGTACGCTCCTCCTCTATTTCCCGAGCAGGAGGAGGCGGTGGGGGTTCCATCTGTGGCAGCTCTGGTCCGGCGTTGCTGGCGAGCGTGGGGTCGGGCACGGGAGACCCTCCTTCGGATGTCTCGCCAGCCGGAGGTCCAGGCCAACCGACGACGGAAGGGGGCTCCGTTCTACCGTCCGGGCCAGCGCGTGTGGCTGTCCACTAAGGACCTTCCGCTCCGGGGCGAACGGCACAAGCTGGCGCGGAGGTACGTGGGCCCTTTTAAGGTGGCCAGACGGATTAACCAGGTGTCCTACGAACTTTTGCTTCCCAGGACTATGCGGGTGCATCCGGTTTTCCACGTCTCCCACCTCCAACCTGTGTTGGTGGGCGCGGGGGTTCCAGATCCCGCGCCTGTTCCTCCGCCTCCCCGGTTTGTGGATGGGGATCCGGTGTTCACCGTTCGGCGGATCCTGGACTCCCGGGTGTCCCAGGGTCGGATCCAGTACCTTATCGACTTGGAGGGGAATGGCCCGGAGGAGCAGCAATGGGTTCCGGCCGCCCACGTGCTGGATCCTGCCCTTGTCCGGGAGTTCCATCTGTCCCGGCTGGACCGTCCGGGTCCGCGCGTCGGGCGCCGCGCTTCGGGGAAGGGGTCCTGTGACGACCTGGAACAGCCCCGGACTAGGCGGCGGCCATGACGACCTTTCACCTGATTAGGGTTTATGTGTAGCACCTGTGGGTTCCCTTTCTGTCTTGTCATTGGTGTCCCTGGTGTATATACTGTATGTTTCCTGGTGTGGTGTGTCGTTGTGCGGTCATTACTTTGTATGTGGGAAATAAAGAACGGAATAATCCTGTTAAACCGTTACCTGTGTCTACCGACGTCTTTGTGCCAGCTGCTAGTGGGTCTGCCGTATGCTACGTGGAGTAAAAGCTTGACACCCTTGTGTCAACATGACTTGTATTACTTCTGTATAAAAAAAAAAAAAGAGAAGACATTTGATGTCAACCACTGGCAAATGAGATGCAGCAACTGTCAACCTCCAGTCTCTGATGAGGATTGGTACAATCTCTCTGCTCTGTCAAAAATAACGTACACTGAAAAATGATGCTGATGTCTTAGAATTACCCAACAATAATAAAAGACAAAAGTTAAGAAATCAATCTTTTTTTTTTGCAGTTTTCCAAAAGAGATTTTTCTAAGGAAAATGTTTGCTACTTTGAAATGTTGTCACTAGATGCAAATGCAAAAAACACAACACAAAACACAACACAAACATATTCCCTTTTAGGAATAGTAACCTTGGACAATTAGTTGAGGACGTGCGCTCACAATCTCGTGTTGCTGTTTGTTTTCTTCTAGCTTAGTGGGAAACCTGTTTAGACACTTAACCACGTATGCTTCTGAATTATTGAGTGCGCTTCTGAGGTTTGACAACAACTGCTGATATTAAATTGCCCAAGTAGCGTTTTAAATTGAGAGCCGGTATATTTCAATATCTCAAAGTCGATGCTTTTAGTATTTATAGAAAGACTACAAAATGGCGTGTGTTAGAGATGGCAACACAGCAAGTTGATTATATTTTTGCAGTAGTGATAAATTGAATCGGTGTTATCACACCTGCACGGCAACAAACTCACTGCCATACTTGGCCTAGCTAAATGACCAAATGTTATAACCTATTGTTCCTTTTCTGGTTTAGTCT
Organism: Galaxias olidus; assembly: GCA_026901105.3. Classification (NCBI taxonomy): domain Eukaryota; kingdom Metazoa; phylum Chordata; class Actinopteri; order Galaxiiformes; family Galaxiidae; genus Galaxias; species Galaxias olidus. Next base: position 146,596 of record JAPMUY010006033.1, on the reverse strand, counting down.
ATTGCTAAGTAATCCATGCTTTAGTGCTATTTCAACAACAATGTGGACCAGAGAAGTCATGCCTGGCTGTGATGGAATTACTGTAACATGGGTGAAATAGGAAATCCTACATTTCTGTTTTTCCATCACAATGTTGTGCTTGTCTGCCCTATCAAATAAAGCCAAAATATGTTTCTATGTGGCCATTTTAGGTGTCTGAAACAAAATGGCCTATTTCATTCCACTAATTGCATTGGAATACCTACACATTCCATAAGTCTGCTGCTATTGGTGGCTACCGTACCAATTGCGTTGGAGTCACAATCGTTGGCAGCTACCAAGCCAATACTGTACCAGAGGGATTTGCTGGGTTTTCCTTGGACTTTCAACCGTTCTCTCCCTTACACCAGCCTGTTCACTGTTCTCCCTGAGAATCCCGTGTCATCCTGCTTAAAGGGAGTCGTCCAAATTCGGACCGCTACTCTGGGTTTGTTGTTCATGCCAATTGGGGATGGATTTACAGTATAATCAGCTTAGGTGAGTTATTCATATACATACGTTTGAGAAAAACAAACAAACAGTGAATTATGAACAATTGAGTGCGCTGCTGTGTTTCAGTGTGGAGGGTAGACGACAAAGCACTTACCGCCTTTAAAAATTAATGCCTGGGAGGAGAGCAGCAGGCGGACGGTTAAGACTGCCTTGAAATCTGGATTTCTTGCAGCTTTTTCATGAACCCACCATGCAACATCTTTGAGGTGAAAATAAAAGTTTGGCGGGGACAAAACAAATCGCAGGTTCTTTAATTTGGAAGGAATGCGGAGCCACAGTTGGATGAATAAGGCCGGCTGTGTGGGCTGGCAGAGATATGAATCAGCAGTCAAGCGTTCCTTTTTGTCTCTGGCAAGCTGACTCATCCCCCAAAGACGGCAAACATACCTGCCAGGGTTTGGACCTACCTTTGAACCAGCTTTTCTTTGGTCTGACGAGAGCCGGGTCTCCGAGGCCTCCACAAACAAAAAGCCTAATCCCAGGCGGCGTTCCTGGATTAAGATGTACCGGTTCGGAGAGAGCGGCTAAACGCTCAGGGCGGTGTTTAGGATGAGAGATGCACCCCGCGGCCTCGGCATCTGCATTCGCGGCACACAGCGTTGTCGGCACAGCCAGTCAGACAGTTGCAGGTGCAGACACAGACACGCAAACACACGCACACGCACACGCACACGCACACGCACACACACAGACACGCTCGCAGACGCTCGCAGATATCTACTCATGGATTAAAGTCGAAGCCTTTTCTTTATGGTTATGCATTCAGACGCACATGATGACGTCCTTGTAGAGCGAGACAGCAGGGTGTATGTCACAATCAAATAAAGACACACACACACACATGCACGCACACACTGACTCACCCTGAGGGAGTTCTTCCCGTGCCTTCCAAATCAAGGATTCACATAGATGGAGTCACTGTTGTCCCTTTGGGGGTCAAAACACAGTTAGTGTTTGACCAAGGCCCCACTTAAACATTCTCCAATGAATCAGCTGCCCTGGAACCCTTCTCTGGACAGACACACACACACACACACACACACACACACACTTAACAAGCACCAGCATGCGGGCCGGCAGACATACACAACAGACCCAAACATTAAGAGGTCCACAATGAGTCCGTTTGCCACTGTGCAGTCTGCTAGGTGCTTGCATTTTACACCTAGGCTGCTACAAAAACAACAACAACCCTCTTATTTCACCTTTATGTACGCCGGCCCCTTCCGTCCGTCTCCTTCGGGGCCCATGCTGCTCCCTCTGTGGTCAGTGGTGGCCCTGAACGAGGTATTGATCTGTCCCCCTGGGAGGGACGAGGTCTGTGGTCCTCCCTGCCCTCCACAGAGAGCCGTTGGGTGGGCTCGAGTATGGACGTGCGGGGGTTCGTTGATCTGTTGTTTGTTTGAGGGATCAATTCGCAACAGCCACGGTTACGGAGGCCAGGCTTTCAAGCGCAACCCGCTGTCTAGATGTTATTCTCTATGTAGATTGGCGAAGTGTGTGTGTGTGTGTGTGTGTGTGTGTGTGTGTGTGAAAGAGATTGAAAGATAGTGAGCCCTGCAAAAGTTTGATCTGCCGAGACGCTCCGTTTGTAGATTAAGCCTGCTTTGCGCCTCCTGGATGCCTCCTAACTGGATTTGAAATGCAGCCCTCCCCTGATGATGGCTCCGCTCACCTTTAAACAGTCACAGAGAGTGCCTCTCCCAATGCTGGAAGCTTGCAGCTCCACTTGTGCTACGACTGTGCCGCTGTCAAGTCTATGGCAAATTGCCAGTATCACCTTTAATTGTTTGTGGTTAAACTACGGAGGTTCTCCCTACTTAATCTGCGATGACATTAAGAGTTGTGCGCATGCTTTGGTACAATTAAAAAGATTATACACTTCCTGGCCATGCATATTCTATTGCTCTAATTGGATAAAGGAAAAAGCCATATGTATGTCATTGTCGGGTTAATTGGACACATTTTCTAGACAAATTGTTGATTGGCTGTAATGATAGACGCTCTCAGCACACTCTTTAGAAGGCTCCACTTGTTTTCAAATGGCAGGATCCTTAGTGGTAAGCATAATTCTCTTGCAGACCGATGTCAAGCCCGAGTGGTATTGGGAATGCTTCACAGCGCAGCGTCTTGATGTCTGGTAGAGTCATGTTTATTTTAGTTTCATGTCTTTCACAAACTTAAGTTCAAACGTCATTTACACATAAGTGGTCCATTGAAATGCATGCATAGAGGCCCGAGGTATGTGGCAACATTCATGTGGCTAATAAAAGGGATTAGGACGCAAAATCGCTTATAGCCTCAGTGCGTGCATGCACACGCACGCACGCACACACACACACACACACACACACGCACACAAACTCTCCCTCGCTCTCTCTCTCTCTCAGCAGGGGTGGGGACATTAAAAGAATCGCCCCTTCGGCCAGTCTTTACTTCGCTTTTGAACATCACACTGCATACAATCCTCGCTGTCAAAAGTGTGGGGGTATCAGCTCCAACAGTCTATTTCACATACCCTGAAATTGGCATGCTCAGGAAACATCAAACTTAACAGTTTTGTGTAAATTGGAACAATATTTACACTTTCTATTTGGTTTCGTATGGTGAAAGAAGTAAGAAGTACAAAGAGACAGAGAGGCCTTAGACGCCTATTGACAGTGTCAAGACTGAAAAACTTGTGCGTGTAAAGCACTTTTTATTTCAATGGGGAAGCAGAGTTTTCCCTGGAACCATCAACAGAACAGTGCATATGCTCCATTCGTTGTTGCTTCAAAAGATAGATCCTTAGCCAGGCTTCTCTGAATAGCACCGGGGCGTAAACAGGCTTAGCTGTATCGACTGGGAAATAACACATCAATGCAGGTGAGAGAGAGAGAGAGAGAGAGAGAGAGAGAGAGAGAGAGAGAGAGAGAGCGAGGACACAACTTCTTAAGAAGAAGAAGCAGAAACTGTGATGGCCTAAAGCTGCAGGGGGGATGGCGGTGAAAGGAGCTGTGGTTTAACAGGCCCACATCACAATGGCCTTTTAATAACCGCTCAGCCAGGTTCAATGGCACCCCATTGAACCAAATGTCAGAATGTGCTGCTACTCCAGTGAGTGCTGAGGCATTAACATGAACACCGTACTTTGACAAAGCACGGATCAACACGAATGAAGGCCTCGCCTCCACAGTTTGCATAGTTAGATTTCGATTACGCTGAAAGAAGATATGCAGCTGTTGCCTGTGCTGTAGGTGAATCACAAGATTATCTATCATTATCAATACAAATAGACATTTAAATAGGAGGTTGCGTTCATTATGTTAAACAATGTACTGTTTCTCAAGCTACGGTAGTTATATACTGTACTATATGCTGTACACAAACAAGCATTAGGATTGTATAGCACTATGAACTCATTATGTTGAATACAAATCCACAAAGGTTGCCCAGATTCAAAGCTTTATATATGTTCGTTATTAATCACTATAATCCGCAAATGTACTGATGATCAAGTTTGCAAGTCATTGTATATCCTCTTTCATTTGTTTAGTTTTAGTTATATATTCATAATGTTGTGTGGCGTAAACATTTTCGAACGGTTTGAAATAACAAAATATTAAGTGTTTCTTTGGCTGAGTCTAGTGAATCATTTTAGTGTAGGTTAGAGTATCTCCCAATATCAGTGTAATTATGCAGCACTTTCTAACCTACACTTTCATGCAACCTAGGCTATTTGGCTGTGATTCTCAAACAAGGTGTTTTACTGTATGTGTATAAATATTTACAAAAAAGATGGCTTTTATGTAATAAAAAGAAAAAAATATCACCGAGGTCTACTGTTACCTTTATCTGACTGTTTACTCAGCTCCTTACCTTGTGGAACCACTTACAGAATCCCGGCACATCCCTACCTTTTCCTGTTTGCATAGTTGGTTTCCTGCTTATAGAAGCGGTGGAAATATGTCCATCCTTGCACATGATCCGTCAGATACAGCCTTATTCTGCTTCGATAGGCTAGTCAGAGCAAGGTCACACCCGGGGACTCCACATTTCCTCTGATTCCTGTCAAGCAAAGAGTATCTAGGCATGTAAGGTACTTCAGCGTTCCCTTCGCTGCTAACCTTGGGCCCCCATTGAAAATGTCAGAGGTGGTGTGCGACAGACACCACAGGCTCTGCAAAGATTAGAAAGGTTTGTGGAAATGGAATTGCAGCTGTGCCGTTTGGAGAGAGGCATGGGGTTGGGAAAAGAAACAAAAAACGTATTGTGTTGTTATGTTCTCTGGTCGCTTTAACGGGGTGAATTGAAACGTAACGACGGAAAACAAAGGTTTTTCAATTCGATTCCCCTCTCCTTTTTAGTGTGTCTCTCAGACACATGCTAAGACATTGGTATGACTTATCACGGATCCCTTCCGGATGAACTGTGAGATTTTAAACGGAGCTTCAATGGCTATTGACTCTTTGTAAGCCACAGAGCTCAGTCCTTACAATGTTAAAGACGACCGGACCACGTCTAACCCGGTGGCTCTCCATTATTTCTCTCTCGCTTTTGGGGTTACATACGTTTTCAACAAGCCTATCTTTTGAAGCATACAAGACATTATTGATATCTATGTATTTTTCTTATTTACGCACTGACTACGAATTCTATAAATCGTCAGAATAGTCTGGCCAGCTATGCACAATGAAAAAGAAAGACAAAGCACAGCCTTTCTTTGTCCGAGTAGGCATGACAGTATAAGGCCTCTCTTTAATGCCCTATGCTAGAGTCATCCTGTTAGCCACTGTGTCCCCTGAAGGGCTGAGGTGAGGACAGGCTATTTTCAGTCCCCATATTGCTGCGCTGCCCTGTGCCCGTTTGACTGACGGCTCAGTGTGAGCATGGTATAAAGGCTTTATTTCGCCCCCGGACGATCTGCCAATCACTGTACAGAAGCAACTGTGGGTCTCCCTGTGTGTGTGTGTGTGTGTGTGTGTGTGTGTGTGTTTGGATTTTCTTTGGCATCTGAGTGTTTACGTGGGTTCATTCATTCTGACCATTATGCTGCCGTTCTTTCTGCACGGTCCACCCACTCTAGCAAAGCACCCTGAGTCGCAGCTGAAATGCATCCCATGGCAACGTGTCGGGTTGCCTTCATTGGCTCCCGTATTATCAGATTTCAGAGTTGAGGGATAGGTTTAGCGCATAGAAACAAGATACTCTCTCTCGATAGACTGATCTGTGAAAAATTATTTGGAAGTTGTACATGTAAAAGTTCAAATGTTCTAGGATGTAGTTAATATTTATGTAGTGGAAACATAATACTAAAACCCCCAAAGACCAAGAATCCACTAAGACCCCACAGACATGCCTTTGTAATGTTCTGCATTATGATACTAAAAATATCTTTTTCAGAGCCTGCTGCCCACCATTTTGCTTTGACACGGCAAAGTAGTGCCAGATTGAATACGAGGTGGTCAGTTTTCTCTCTTGGATGGCATCCAAGTCGCTCACCTCTAAAACTCCTCTAAGCAAAAAAAAAAAAAAGCTCCACTTGTATTACAGAAGAGGTTTATTCATGCCAAAATAATAAAAATGTAGCTCCATTCTCTGAGTCCCGTATAGGGAAAGAGGCGGTTAATGTCCCTAGGGCATTTTTTTGGTCAAAGCTCATTTTGTAGAATCCTGGCCTCCTCCTTTTCCAGCTCTTCTCTGCTGTCCTCTGGGATTACCGCTGACATTCCCTACAGAGGGAGCCGTTCAAAAAAAAGCTGCAGGGCCTCCCTCTTTAAATATTGACTGTTTTCAGAAGCGGCTCAGTTTGGAGATGGGGATGGCACGGGACGGAGGAGGTGGAGCTGAAGAGAGAGGGGAGGGCAGGGTAAATGTCCCCCCTCTTAACTGTTTTGGAAACTTTCAAAGGGAATTCTATTTTAGGGTTTCCATAAGGAGACAGCTCTGTGAACGGTTCTTGCCCCCCTGTCCCCCCCCCCTATCCTCCCTCTCTCTGCCACTCTATTCTCTCTTTTTTTCAATTGCTCTTTCTCGACCGCACGGCCTCACTTTTTCTTACCTCTCTGCTGCCCAGAGCTGAAAGAAAGATCAAAGGGGTCTAAATGTGTTTGATGGCGTGGCACTAGCGTCTTCATTTAAACACTCACTGCCACTTGAAAGGGTTTTGATTGAAATTAACTAGAGGGCACTGCATTTGAAAAAGGAACGAATATAGTGGGGTTAATGTATGTGTGTGTGTGTGTGTGTGTGTGTGTGTGTGTGTGTGTGTGTGTGTGTGTGTGTGTGTGTGTGTGTGTGTGTGTGTGTGTGTGTGTGTGTGTGTGTTTGCTAGCGAACAGAGTACACTATTTTCCTCAGCCTTAATTCAGGGCCACTTTCCCCTTAACCTTTGATAGAATCTTACAGTGGTTTATTAGCTTTTTGTCTGGAAAGTATACAGCAATAGAGTTTGGAAATATTCTCAACTTAAAAATACCCTTGTTCCGTTTATTCGTTTCTCTCTCTCCACTCTCATCCTTTTCGTCTTAATAACTCTGGCGTCTTATAAATGCTCTTCTTTCGCTTTCCTTCTCCTCTACCTCTCCCTCTCTCTGCCTCTCTCCATCCCCTGCTTCCATTACAAACACCTACTGTCCTTGTCCGACGCGTTAAAGCCTTTGCCTTTACAATCCCAAATGAAAGAGATTCCTGTCGCAGAGCGAACCAAGTGGGCGGGCTCTCTGTGTCAGTGAACACAGCCCGGCTGTTTCCAGCCCTCATTAGCAAAACATTGATGCCGAGGGATGCCATGGCAACCACAGCTGAACGCGGACCCGAGATAGAGAGGTCCTGTTAATTGACTGGCAATGTAGACTCAGCCCGTCGATCAATACATGTGATCGGTTATACATCGAATGCCAGCTGTCTTGTCAGTGTTCATTTAACGACCACAGGGATAGGGGACGTTGTCTTTGCCCTCATTATCATCACACTCTTGTTCCTGAGCTAACAGGCGAAGAGTGATTTTGAACCCCGATCACATAGCCTGATAGACTTCGAAAACGACCCCCCCACCTAGCATTCCTGGTTTAGGACCTCTCATGGCCCCTTCAACGTTATACATTGTACCTAGGTTCCATTTGCCCTGGATTCTTTGTGAGCCTCGGTGGTTATACTGTAAGGATGCCAGATCCACGTCCGACCCAGTTTTGACATCGGTTCTAATTGCAAGACAGCGGCACAACTTTCATTTGAGTGAGTTTGAAACAGGGAAGACGTTGTGTTGCTATTGTTTTGGATTTTCATAGGCAAGACAAAGTGAGTCCTATTCGCCTGTGTCCATCTTTGATCTTCGCCCCACTAGTCACCTCAGTCATGACCTGGTTCATTGCATGGATCACTATCTCTTAGGCGTATACGGTGTTCTTGATCAACATTTCATCGATTCGTCCTCCCTGCTGCTCAACGTGGGGGATTCTCCCTTTCTCCATTATCTTTCTTTTCTACGACACGTACGTCTTCACATACCTCCTTACTTTTGTCTTTCACCGCAGGAGAGCACATGGTCCCTTCGATGTCGCTCTCTCTCTCCTTGGGTGTGCGTGGTCACGCCGGTGAGTGGGTTACAAAGCCGTATTGATCACAGAGTGGACATAGGGGATTCCTTTGGATTAAAACGGTAACGCTATAGCCGATGAGACGAAAGGGTTTCCTGTTGTGAGATAATGCATCGTCTCGGTCGACTAATCAAGTCCAGTGTTTAAAATGTAGGCCGGAATGTTTTGCACCGTTAGTTTAAGGTATAATTGTGCTCTTATATTTATAGATTGATAGGCAATACACTAGCATTGACGTTTTGGTTTGTGTTCAACATATGTGCTCTACGATACGTGACAAATTTTCACAATGACAACGTGGGTTCACACTGTATACTATTTAAATCTTTGATGTCTAGTACTGACATTGTTGTAATGTAAAAATGTTAGCGCAACCTGCGGCTGCTGCATATTCCTCCCTTTCTGGGCCCCACACTATCCTCTATGTGCAGCACAATCAATTGAATATCTGAATAAAATATGAATCCAAAAAGAACCACAACATGTTTGGCAAAACAAAAGCCATCATCCCCACCGTTTGAAAGCATTAATTGCAATGCTTTGTCAGTAGCTTTGACATATTTGTTAATTTACTACAACCAAGTACTAAATTAGTCTAAATTTGTTCTTGCTGCTTTTGTTTTCAGCTGGCAAATTGGCATGACAAATTTTCCTTGCCTGTGAATGTGAGCTGATTACTATGAATAGCCAGTGGGTGCCATGTTTTCACCAGTCAAGAGGACCTTTCAATATCATGGCGCTTTCCCATGGCAGAACCATGTGATTAACAGGGTGGGCTGGGAGAAAACGGGGACCTCTGCAGACCTCATTTTGCCTTTTAATAGAAACTTTAATCAGAGATAAAAAGAATAACGATGGCTTCAGGCTTGCGGAGGGTTTTGGGCTAATTAGGTTGGAATTGATGCGGGGGGGGGGGGGGAGACGAAAAGAACGACGTGATGTTGGAAAACAAACAAACGAATGGGGGCAGGCAATGCATACCCTGGTTGATTTGTTTACATAATCACAACAATAACTTTGAGATATAATATAGCCCTCGCAACTATAAATGTGAAATGGTGGAGTTGCTACGTGATTGGCATTCGGTGTGCATTGGGATGCATGCTAACATGTTCACGTGAGGATTCCCCGCATATTAATTCTAATTGGTATAATTGTTGAAGATAGAATCTGTACATTTTCAATTACATTTACAATCTTTGATTATTGATTTACGTAATTATCAATTACCATCAATAGACCCTTGTTTTCATGTTACCCGTGTAGACCTGAAGAAGAAAAGGAAGAATTTCCACACTTCATAGTACAACATTTAGCATAGCAACTCAACATGTTGATCCAGGACTAATTGTTCGTTTTAAAGACTAGATATTATCTCAGAACGTTCCCAGTTTCCTATTCCCTTGCAAGCATACTGAGACTACTCACACACACTCACACAGTACTTTCTACCGCATTCTACTAGTTTTTTTTTACCTTCCTATACTTATTATTATAAAATTATATAACCTAATAGATCATTTATCCATTTTATGAAATATTATGTATTTATAGTAAGCATGAGTGACATGTAATGTGGTTTAACATACACAACCACACACGCGCAATCTTTTTAATGGTTCTGTATGTGTTCTATAGGCCCATGTCACGTTTTGACCAAATGCACGATTATTTTCTATCACAGTCTTGAAAAAAGAGGCAGTAGATGCAATGTCTCTTTAATACAATTTCACACCAAAGCAATTTATTTTCCACAGAACATTTGCAAACGTGTGACAAACGGTGTGACCTTTTGGAAAAGGCAGAAGGTCATCCACTGCTTTCCTGAACGTCGTCGTCTCTGTCATCAGTTATTCCGATTTTGGGGCACGTTTCCACGTGAGAGGGCAGACGACACGGACGCTCCTCGACGGACTTGGCCATAACAGTTGCAGGCGTTGCTGGGATTTGGACGTCGTGTGAAAGGCCGCTTTGGGAGAGCGCTGTTAAACAGTTTGTCAGACAGCTGGAAAAGGCTGGATCAGGAAGGGCAGGAATGCTGGTGAGCGGGAAAGATGGTAGAACGTGACAGTGTGTGTACGAGTATGTGGACGTGTGAGCATAAAGCGTGCCGCAGTTAATGAGCGTGTGTAAGTGTGTGTGTGTGAGAGTGTGCGCGTGACAGTCCGCGCGTGTGTTAGCGCACATGACCTCCTGCCCCTAGCACATGTCTCTGCATGCGCGCCCGCCTCCTATGCATTTCTCACTCCCTCCGCACAGTGTGTGAATAGGTGAGCGTCTGCACGCGCACGCACGCTTGTTTACGAATGTGAGCGGCATGCGCTCGCCCGGGAGGCTCCCGCCAGCGCCCGCCAGCGCCGCTTAATTACGGAGCCGACGTAAAGTGGCGGGTGATGGCTCCTAAATCAGACAGGTACAAATATGCCCCGCATCTGGCGGCCATTAATGAGCAGCATTAGGTGGGATACACGGTCGGACGATAAACCAACAGACGGGGCCGGCTGCTGCTTCGGGGAGGGCCCCCCCCGCGTCGGGCCAGTGTCCGCGGACAGAATGAGAAGCGGGCGAGCGCCTCGCCACGCCTTTGGTCCGTGAGACCCTACAACCCCTCCGAAGAGAAGCTGGGGAGGGACGTCGCAGAGAGAAGCGCCGCGGGGACACGCGTTCCGAGTGGTTGTTCGATAGTCTGATGCGGAGACGGATGCGGAGTGACATCGCCGGTTGATTTGTGGTTTGGCAGGTGCGACCCACACAGCTGGCACAAACAAGGCGTGCCAGGAACAGGGATTTTACTCTTCTGCCTGGGTTAGGCTTATTGATATAGTTGACTCCATTGTGCCACTATTAAGTCATCTGGGAAACGTGATTCCTAGCTGTATCTTTTGATGATATTTCAAGGCGTTAGAGTTAGGACTTTAAAAAAATAAATGTGTTTTACTACTTCCGGTTGCAAGAGCAGACCACACAGTTTCTCAGTCAATGCACACACTTCTTGTCCCGTTCAGAATGGAAAACACACTTTTCTTATAGAGTTGTTCAAAATAGACGGAGGGGGAATGGATAGAGCGTGTAAAAAGAGAAGGGAAAGTGTGTTTTTGGAGTCTAATGCACTCGTCGGCCTTAGACGCAGTGGGAGGAGGGTTGGAGGTTAAACGTGTTAGCCGCCTCTTCAGACCCTTTACTGGCAACTCTGATGGTTTCCTGAAAACTGAACGCTGGGTAGCGTTTACACCGCGGGCTGTTACCATGCTCATCTATCACAAAGTAGACACACAGTTAAGACCTTTCACACAAAAGCGAAGTAGCACCCAGTTGTGATCTGACATATGTGCTATTTATAGATCGTCCAGTTCCATGGAAAATACTGGTTTACCAATCATGCAATGTCATTGCTATGTAGACTATTCAATAATTGTCTTGCTAATGTAGTTGCTTTAAGTAGGACTGTTTTACCAAACTGTTAACTGATGTTCTCTTGTAGTCACCAAAGCCCTTATTTACTTTCCCCATAGAAAATCTTTTTAATGTAGTCAAAATAATGACGGGTATATTTTTTATATATGTAAGCAACAAACATCCTGTGGCCTTACCCTCTATATTACCACCCTTTCCCCCAACATCACTATAACACTCAACACCACAGGACTAAACATGGCAAAAGTACAATGACGGTGCAATAGCATCCGAAAAGATCTGCACATAACGTGCAATAATATTTGTATAAGGTGCAATGTCCTTTGATACCATGTACAATAGTAGCTTTTGATATGCCACTTTTTTATTATAACTTTTTTTATTTACCTTTTTTACTATTATCTGTGTGGGCAGGTCTGCGCTGGTGTGTGGGTGTGCAATGTTAATGTACCGTTTTAGGAGCTGCACAACACATTTTGTTTGGTACGACAGTAATGTGCAATGACAATAAAGGCATTTTAATTATGATTCTAATATTACTTGTTTCAAATAAATCATCCCTTAACCCAGCAGCATTAACCATGACCTGCTATGCCTGACTTATACCAGGGCCTGAGCATCTGAACTGATGATCTGAGGTATTGCATGCTAATCGACTTCTCTTTTTTTTCCCCCAAAACTCAAAATAGCTATTCAGTTCACTAAATCTTTCCAACGCCGTGGTTGGCAACCACATGCTAATTTATTATCAAGAACAAACATCGGTGAGTGCATAATGCTAATAGCTTGTATTAGAAGATGCTACAGTGAGATTACTAGGCAACTGATGCCATCCGTTCAGCATGTAGGAGGCAGCACTGGACTGTTTGCCTCCGACTCTACTGTACAAATGATTCATATACCGGAGACAAAAAGAAACGCTTAACACATAAAACTCCTTGAGATCAATATGACTACCGACGCTGTTCATTATCATCGTATCAGAGCCTGCTATTTGATTATATTACCACTTCATTACCGTCTCTCTGCCTTGGGCGAAACAACCACCCACGGCCCTGGCAACGTCACAAGAGCTGAGTACCACCACCAGACCCACCTTGCCGCTGTGACAGCCCCATTGGTTTACTGTTAAAGTCATAATGTTTTTATAGGCAACTCGGCCCCTGTGTGTTTTTTTTTTATCACCCGATAGCGTTGAAGGCTTGGCATTGTGGTGGCGCGCTGTCCGTTTTACGTCCACCTGTGTCGGTATTGACATTTCGTCTTCACCCGTGGCGTTCAGGGGGCTTACTGTGCAAGTGTGCGGTGTCTCGGCATCGTATATTTGCGTGACAAGGGGTATGTGTGGGTGTGGTAGCTGTTAGCTTTCAAACCCCTGACTCCTGAGAGTCTCCCCAGGGGCTTGTTTGAGGTCTCCTAGTGGCAGATGGTTCTCTCTCTCTCTCTCTCTCTCTCTCTCTCTCTCTCTCTCTCTCTCTCTCTCTCTCTCTCTCTCTCTCTCTCTCTATCTCTCTCCTTCCCTCTCGTTCTCTCGTTCCTTAAATTCTCTCCTGTGACCTCTGGGAGTGAGACATATGGGGGATGGCACGTGACAGCTTTACCATGTAGTGGAGTAATAGGCTGTTTTACACTGTGGGATTTAATTTAATTATACTGGGCTGAAGTGTGATGGTCTGCCGTTCGGGTCACTCTCATGCATGTGTCGATAACGCACAGAAAACCCGCGCGCGCACGCACATACACACGCATACATGCTGCGAGCGACGTTGGAGCAACACAAGCGAGCCCATGAAAAAATAAACATTTTAAGTGCTTTGTTTGATGGATGGAGTGTGACAGTCAGGTACCACAGTAACAGAACCTAATATGTTCAACAACTTTATTTTCTATGTCTTTGTTTCTTTAGGATTTCGACACAAAATCTAGAATGCGTCGTTCCTATATAAATATAAGTTCCTTAAAATGCTTTTACTACCAGTAACCCCTGTATAATTTCAAGCCTATTCACGTCCTTTTTTTTTGCTCCATTTACCTTTTGCCTCCACTATCATACAACCCCTCCCCTAAGCCCTTCTTTATCGCTCCCTCTCTCTCTCTCTCTCCACACTCTCTCTCTCTCTCTCTCTCTCTCTCTCTCTCTCTCTCTCTCTCTCTCTCTCTCTCTCTCTCTCTCTCTCTCTCTCTCTCAGGGCGAGATGACTGGGAGGGGCTGCCCCCGGTGACTGACAGCTCCTGCGCGGTGCCTGGGCTCTGCTTGAGACACAGCCCTGTTGACTGGGTAGCAGCCTCTGCTAACGCTGCAGCGGCTTTGCCTTTTATAATCAGCCCCCCCCCCTCTCTCTCCTCTTCTCTTTTCTCTCTCTCTCTCTCTCTCTCCTTTCTCTCTCTCGCTCTAGCTGTCTCCTCTCTCTCATAATCTTTATCCGTTCTCATAGTTCTTTCTGCTCCCTGTTTTTATATTTGCATTCAGCATCTCTCTCTCTCTCTCTCTCTCTCTCTCTCTCTCTCTCTCTCTCTCTCTCTCTCTCTCTCTCTCTCTCTCTCTCTCTCTCTCTCTCTCTCTCTCCTCTAACGGAGGTGGGCACGCTTCCCAGCAACGGCCGAGCTAGCAGGTGCAGCCTCTCCCTCTCCTCCCTCCCTCGTTCTCTTCAGCTCCCACTCTCTCTCTCTTCTCTTCCCGCTTGCCCAGCGTGCACACTCAGCTCCGTCCCTGCCTGTTTTTTTTTTCTCTCTCTTTTTTTCCCCCCTTCTCTCATTCGTTCCCTCACTCTCCCGGCAGCAGCAGCAGCAGCAGCAGCAGCAGCAGCAGCAGCAGCAGGAGCAGGTCCCCATCCGCCAGTAGAGGGAGGCTGAAATCCTCGTCCGGCGCCGAGCCACACGAGGTGGAGGTCAGAAGGCAAAAGAGGAGGGGACGAGAGACCCGTGGGCGCCAGAAGCTCCAGCCGTGGACGACCAGCGCAGGGGGGGGATTGCGGAGCCTCCCCGAGGACTGGGGCAGAGAGAACGCTGCTCCCAGGGAGAAAGAGAGAGAGAGAGAGAGAGAGAGAGAGAGAGGCAGGGCAGCGAGGAGCAGCCCCGGCAACGCGAAGCAACAAATCAGAGCGTCTCGACGACCGCAGAGCCGCGCGCCCCGGCTTCGTGCAGCGACACACACACAGACACACACACAGACAGACAGAGAGAGAGAGGGAGAGAACGGAGAAGCGCCTCTTGGGAGATTTTCAAACACTCCTCTCTCCCCCCCCATCACTCTCTGCCTGCCGCTTTTCTCTCCTCCTTCCTCCGTCACCTCCTTCCTCTCTTTCTGTCGGTTTCTGCAAGGGCTCTTTCGGGGGCTGTTCTTCATCCTCCTGGTTTTTCTATTTGGACTTTTTCTGGGTTTTTTTTTTGTAGTTTTTTTAATCTATCGCTCCTTCTCCTCGTCCCTCTCGGAGCGGGATGAAGTCAGCCTGCGGACGATAGCTGGCGCTGCGGCGTTCCAACGGAGGACGGGAGACGACGGACTGCTGAGCGGACAGCCGGGGGAAATCTGAGCCAGGGGCGCCAGGCAGGCTGGGAGCGGGATAACGCGGCGACACAGCGACGCAGCGACAGATTTATCCGCCCTGCCGCGCGACACCACCCCTTCCTTCCAAGACACAACTGCCCCCCCACCCCCACCCGTACCACCCACCCTCCTCCTTTTCCTTTCTCTCTCTCTCGCTCTCATTCTTCAGCTTAAGTGCTGTTCTCTTCTCCGTCTCGGATTTCTAACTAACCCCCCCCCCCCCACCCCCCAACCCCCCCTCCTCCTCCTCCTCACTGGAATACCTAACAAACACTTGGGCTCTTTTCGAATCAGGATAAAAAAAATTTCAAAATCCCCCCAGCAGCCGCTCAGGATAGGGGGGCTGTGGGAGGGTGCTGCCGCGATAGAGGTGGCCGCAGCGGACAGCAGGAAGGCGGTGCCGACACGGAGCGACGGACGCAGCACCGCTGGATCACCATCTCGACTCGGGGAGAGAAAGAAAAAAAAAGGGACGGGCTTTTTCCTCTTTTTTTTCAGGCCGACTCCGCTCAGGCCACGCGAACGGGTTGCGGAGAAATCTTTAAAAACCTGCCAAACGGGTCTGTCCAGGCCAGGGAGGAGACGAGACCGGACCCACCCTGCAACTTTTCCATCCCCCTTCGCCGGTGACACAACCGTGTCCCGTTTTGGAATATCATAGAAGAGGACGCGTGTGGGTGTGATATAAAAAACAGAAAAGAAAAGAGGGATGGGCTTTTGAATTTGTTGGCAACGGGACCGACTTTTAATCGCGGCGGTGATGCGACAAGAGAGTCGGGCTATTCCTCCCAGACGGATTTGCATCGCCTCTTCCCACCCAGCCTCTTTCTGTGTCCCCCCCCCCCCCCCCCCCCCGACCCTCGCCGTCAAAACAGTGTTGACATTCAGCCGCCGCTTGCCCTTGAAGTTGGAATTGTTCTCTGCTTCAGCGTAACCTAGCGTTGGGATTTTGACTGAACTACCCCCCCCCCCCCCCCCCCCTTTCTCTTTCTCTCTCCTGTCTGGGTGTGTGTATGTGCGTGTCTTAGCTTTCCCTCCCCCATAATCTGAATGATGTGCGTGTGCGTGTGCCTGTGAGCCTCTCGTTCTGTGGATTGTGCCGTCTTTCTTACGTTCCACCACTTCCCCCTTTCCCCCCTCGATGCCTGGCGGCGTCGGCTGCCATTCTACCCAGCGCTGCTCGTGCCCATGTCCCAGCGGCTCTCTGGGTTAACCCTCGCTTAGCCGTAGGAGGGCGAGCAGGGTTCGCGATGAGCGAGTGCTCTGGAGCCGCCATGTCCGGCGTTGTCATCTTGGAGGAGACGGAGGGGCCCAGGGGTGCAGGGGCCCGGGGAGAGGGCCAGGGGGCCCAGGGCCAGGGGCCCAGCCGCTGCGGAGGCCTGTGGCCCCGCCAGCAGACGTGGCTGTGCGTGGTGCCTCTCCTCATAGGCTTCATAGGCCTGGCACTGAGCCTGATGCTGCTCAAGTGGATCGTGGTGGGGACGGTCCGGGACTACGTGCCCACGGACCTGATGGACGCCAAGGGCATCGAGCAGGACCCCATCTTCCTGTCCAAGCCCAGCGGGGTGCCCAAGAACCCCAACACCACCACCACCACCACCATCACCACCACCACCACCACCACCGTGGCGGCGGGAGACCCCGCCAGCACCACCCACGCGGCGGCCAGAGGGCGCAACCGAGTCGGAGGCCCGACCACGACCACCACTGCCAGTCCCAGGACCGGGGCGTCGGGCAGTCAGGTGACCCCTCGGTACCCTTCCAGTCGGCATGGGAATGGCGGCGGCGGTGGAGGAGGAGGGGGCGGGCGCGGGCCGCTGGCGATCACGCCGACCACCGCGGCGCACAGGTCCACCTCCGGGGTGCTGGCGTCCACCCCGAGCCCCTCGCCGCCGGACCCCGACGCGCCGCGGAATGCCACGCGAGCCTGGAGCCACGAGCACGCCACCACGGAGAGGACGGCCACCACGCTGGCGCCCCGCACGCACGTGCACCGCAAAACACGTAAGTCCCACCAACATGGTCACGGCTGCACTTAGCTTGGTAGTCCTACATGTAGTGTTCCCTGCAGACTAATATTCCCCGTGTCTTTGCTAGCGTGTGGCTTGTCAACAGATTATAATGGCATTAAATACATTGCCCCTGCTTGTTTAAAAGTGTACGCCGTTGAATGTTTCCTGATTTGTCAGCTGAACTGTGTGCATTTTAAATGGGATGTGAAATAGCTGAGACATATGGGTTCCATGGATTTGACTGTGGTGGACCATGGCCCAAGAGAAAAGGGGCAGTCCCAGTAGGGATACAGGATCCATTCATTGAGTAATATAGATGCTGACCAATGTGGAGGCTTCGTGGGGAGTTAGAGTGTCTTCAGTGGATACGCCCCTCCCTTAATGCCCCACCTACTGGGCAATGGCACGCGCTTATGGTTCACAGACATGACACAGAGCATTGAACGAGCTGTCATTTAAAATCAGCGGGCTAAAATGGCGCTCCACGCCGCTGACCCAAAGCTGACTGTGTTTTTAATAGGCTGGCACAGCCTCGAATAGCTGTTCCTAGTGGCTACCATCACGGATTCACACAGCGGATTTTTGTCCCGGGGGATATTTTCGTTCCGTCCTTCCACTCGGATCATTTTCCGTCGAGGGGACATCTCGGCAAACACGTTTTGTCTGACGAGAAGACAACAGCTTGACCACATTACCTCGGGGCCACCCCGGCATGGTGGCATTAAGATATCATTCACAGAGGCGTAATCAGCGCGGCGGCGGAAGGGAAATGCTAATGACAGTGTCGACGCCGGCCGGGCTAGAGGCCGTCCTGTTTTCTCTCTCTGGGAGAACGAGGGGGATTCATTTACAGGGCCCGCCATTCATTCATTACCGAGGCGCAGTAGCATCAGAGAACTCTGCTTACTGCGTTCCCCCCACCTCTCTCTCTCTCTTTGCTCTCTTTCTCTTCTCCGCTCTCTCTATCTACTCCCATCCCTTTCTTTCTATCTACCCCCCCCCCCCTCTCTCTCTCTCTTTTTCTCTCCTTCTCTCGCTCTCGCTCCCGCAACCCCTGAGTGTCCTTGGCTTTGGTCATGCTATCACCGCTTGGCTATTGATCCGGACACGCGAGGATTTTCTTGCAGCGATCAATCAATGGTGTACTTATGACTGCAGGCCCGTGCTGTTGGTGGTGTGAGCTTCCGTTTCAATGCTGATGCATTTTTGGACAACCAAATCCGAAGTCGATCCTGAATTTTACTTTCAAGTCTGTGTAACGATATTGCGATGAGAGAATGATTATCTTGCAAGGTGACATACTACTTTTAAACGGATATGTTTATAGCGATGAATATTCGGGTACTTATTGGAAAACATTTATATATTTCAATCTTCACAATAATAGGATTGAGTAGCGATGATTGAATTTACAAAGTTTTCCTGTCCTCATCTTGTTGTCATGAGATGGAGACGCCAGCTCTTTTCCTAGTGAGAGAATAATCAAATTGTATTGACACAATCTCTAATAGAACCACCCACTATGCAGTGTTGCGATAATATTATTCCAGCGTCGTTGCAGCACGTTCCCACTAGATTGGGATGGTGTTGGTATTTCCCATCCCACTGCGAGCCTCAGCTGCCCTATCAGGTCATAACGGTCCGGGGCCTGGTCCTTGGTTCCTATTATCCTTCCATCAGATTCTCTATTATGGACCTAGACTAGCATGGCGCTAGCCATTCATCACATTATCGATAAACACGCGCTCTGTTCTCGGCTGAGCGGTGGCAGCCGTGCCGTTACCCAGGTAGGATCACAATGGAGAGTGTTCCCTAATCGTTGGACAAGGATGGTGGAAAAAAACGCCGTGTGGTTTTCACAGCGAAGGGACGGCGGATTATTAATCACGCGTTCGTTCATTAATTAGCCCTTTCTTGGGCGAATTCCGCTTCTCGTGCGCGAGTGCCGACACAATAACGTGAAGCCCCTGTGACGGACATCCTAAGGGGAAAATGTCACCCCGTCTCGTTTTCTCACCGTGTTTTTCCCAGCTCAGCACTGCTGTTGTTTCCGCTAACTACACAGTCACCCCTCTTAATATACCCCCGGCCTCTGCCATTGTTCTGCCCACACAATGCTTCGCATTTCAAAAGGGCATGCCTTAGCCTTAACTATCAATTACCTTTGAAATGGATGTTGTGTGGTATTAGCGAATTAGCCAAATCAACCCAGCCTGCTTGCTCATCGGGGCGCTGTTCTTTTATTTTTTTTTACCTTGTAGGAGTGTGGCCTACACGCAAACCCTTCAAACCCCTTGTGAGGAGAGTAGTGTCATTTATTGTGTTTGTACGCTGTCAACGCATTCTGTTTAATCCCACTATCAAAACAGCAGCCTTGGAAGGATGGCACCGTTCAACGCGGCGCACGTCTCATAATGGTTTCGAAAACATCCCGGGTGCCACTTTGTTTCATGCTCGTCGTGACGGTGTCCCAGCATGAAGGCGGTGGCGCGGCTTCGCTCGAGCGACGTGCGTCTCCTCCAAGAACCCCAGTTTCACGTCAAGACCACGTTTTCCCGCGGGGTTGTGTGTCGGTCTGGATTCAAGGGCCGCGTTAGCTGAAGACCACGTTCCTCTTGTCGTCCAGACGACCTCTGCCATGCCGGAGAGCGAGTGTTCAGACGATGTATCAGCACTCCTGCCACTCGTAGAGGGGATGCTACTCTGTCTCCCTGCCCTGCCCAGGTCCCATCAGATATTGGATCAGGATGTGTCAGGGCCAGGGCCCGGCTTGTCCTGGTACTCGTTCGTTCACAGCCACTCTGCCAGATTAGTTGTCACTCCGACAGGTCCCCGGGCTTAATCCACATTAAGTCCTCATCATCGCTCAGTGGCAGGACTACGCTGCTCACCTATGTCCCACTCCCAGTGTACTCCAAATGACCCCTAGTGGCAGGGGGCTGTTATGAGGGGACTGGAGGCTCTCTGTAGTCAGTGAAAGGGAGGAACGTTTTGGCTAAGTAAGTTTGTTTTCGTGTCAGGTTTTTATTTGATTAACCTTTTAATGAAGCCCATCAAGCATTGTTTTTGTTTTAAATTAGACAATTTTATGGTTAATAACTGGGTGAGATGCAGTACTGTTGGCTTTAATAAATTTTTTATTTTACTGCGTGTTTCCCTACCAATTTTAACGTTATGGTTAACACATGAAATGACACAGAATGGTCAGATGGACAATGTCCAAAAACTTGAATAAAGTAAAATTAGATGCCTAATAATTATTTTATCACTGATTACTTGACGTGACAATTGTTTAAGTTTTAAATGTCTTTTCTGACATTAATGCAATTTACCCGGACACTAATTTATTTGCCAATATGGAAAGACAAAGTTGTTATGCCTTCAAATTGCCATATGTTATTTTAAATATTTTTTTTTAATTGTAAACTCTCCTATTCAGTTCGGGCCACAGAAGCTAACCTAATGTACTTTTATCCGAGGCAGCCCTTGTGTGCACACTCTCAAAATCCTCTTTTTTTAACCCCTCTGGTATCTCTCTGAGGAAATCAAAACAGACAACTACTGACACAAGTCCACCATTCGGTTGGCCCTGGGCCCCCGGGCCTCCTCATGAGGCCTTATGCAACCCTGTGTAACTAGCTCCATATCCAGCCTCTTCAGCCAGAGGAAAGATCAGCTCGTTCCATTACTAGCTGACACCGGCCGGTGACGTTCCGTCTGCCATAGACTCGGGTGGGGTGGGGTGGGGTGGGGGTGGGGTGGGGGTGGGGTGGGGGTGGGGGGGACGGGGCGGTGGGGATTGTCAACTTGCCTATCGCCTTTGGTGACGTTTGAGGTTTAAGGTTTCCGATTGGAGAACTCAACTGTCTTTAAGTGTGGATTAGGAGCGTTTAAGTGGCTCCGAAAACAAGTGGCTCAAATAGGAACGTAGCGTTTTTCTCCGGCTCATTAAAGTGTGCGTGCATGTGTTTGTTTGTATGTATGCTGGCGCGCCGGCCTAGCGCTTTAGGTGGGTCTGTGTGTATTTGTATACGCCTGTCCATGTTTGCCCATGCATGCCAATAGGTTTAGCATGAGGACGGCACGTCTCCGACTCCTTTGGGGGAGAACAGAGATGGGTAGCTCCTCCCTGAAATGGGATTGCTGTAGTTGACCACTCTTAAGAGGCTTTCCCAAGGGAATTGCTTCTTCTGGATAAGCAGTTTATGTCTTGTTGAAACCATGGAAAGTACAGGAGAGGTTCATCCGTATGCGTGTATGTGTGTTTAAACTTTCAACGCCTTAGCTAATATAACAATGCCATTGTCTTAAAAAAAATAGGTATGTTGTGTTGATGAACGGGAAAGCATGAATATGTAGGCAAGATTTTGCATTGCTTCGGCCAATAGCTTATTTTGGGAATGGCTACTTTTGCTTTTTGCTTTTTTGCTTTTACTTTTACTTTTTTAATCCGAGGTTATGAATATAAACATGTGGTGAGATCATGGGACTGAGATCAAACCAAATGTTTTTATCAAAACTGAAAAGCGATCGAATGAAGCTGTAGATTCCAAATTCCTCGTGCATGGGCAAGCTATTAGTGAGTAGGACGCCTGTAGTCTGGTGCCCACTGACCGGTCAGGGCAATTGGAAGTATTCCAGTGTCTAGGCCATCAAAACCCATTGAACAGCACCAATTAGAAGAGTGCCTTGATAAAAGCTGATGCCACTTGTCACACACTATTTCATAATAACTTAGTCATTATAACTGTCACTGCTAATCGAATGTATGTTGATGAACTTAACTTTCGCTTGGACAGACCCCCGTTTTCAGAGTTGCTGGGTACAATTTTGAACCACAGATCCCAGCGTCTGCCATAAGGCCAGGCGCACACTCCTCCATTAGTGTTTAATATCCGTCTGAAGCCGCTTGAATAAGGCTTAATGTCACTTTGATTCATTCTGAAGAAATGTCTTAAGGAGAGGAGAGGCCTTAAATATTCATGGGCAGAAAGAGAAACATGTTCAATATGTAGAGGGAAATGTGAATAATTGACGATGCCCTTTGACGATTCGTCCCACCCCCTCAACCTCCCTAAAACAGTGTGCCTTTTAAAGTATAACCGAGGAGAACCACAAATGGCTGCAGCGTGTGTGGGTCAAAGTCTTTATCGTCGAAGATGACGAGGTCTGTTTCGAGGATTCTTCTTGGGTTGGAGTGATGGGAAAGACTACGTATATTTTTTTTCTTCTAAATATAGCCATGTCTGCCTCTTGTCTCTGTCTCTCTCTCTCTCTGTCTCTCTCTCTTCCTCTCTCTCTCTCTTCCTGTAACATAGACTCTCACACACACACACTAACACTCACTATCCTTACCCGCATACACTCGCACACACACACACACACACACGCACACCCGGACACTCTCTCACTCTCTCACTCTCTCCCTGGCCAATAACATCTTGTGGTCCCGCCGGAGCTTGAAGATGATGAGTACAAAGTGGTTAAATGCCGGTGACATAGCTTCGTTCTGAAGGGGCTTTTGATAATGAATTCAGTTTTAAGCAGCCCTGATTAGATGAACAGGGCTGCTCGCTTGCACACCGTGTCTGGGTGAGTGGAGTCAGTTAAAGCAACCCTTTGCAATCGGCCTGACTCTGCCCCGACTGACCCATTCATTTTACATCGCCGTTGTGGTGTGACACCCGCGCTAAGCTCACAAACAAGCCAAGAGTCAGGGATGTTAGCATTTTTATTGCGAGCGTGCATTATTCGTATACTTTCATCGGCCATGATGCCTTTTGTGCTTGTGGTGTGCAGAGTGGAGCTTTAAAGCGTTTTATTGGCGCAGCAAGTGCAGCCCCGTACTCTCACTCCCCTGAGATGGCTGCAGCTAGCTGCCTCCTCTCTGGGCAGGATATCGTTTAATCTCGCCTGATGATGCCAGACAACGACTTTCATTAACACTTACACCTCCAGCAAACTAACTTGAACCCACTCTTGAGTAGGAGAGACACTCTAGACAAGATTAGGATCTTTGTATGGACATTCCAGTTGTGTTTTTTAAATCCTTTTTTTATCCTTTGTGAATGCGGATACAGAATAGTCATCTTTAGACAGTGTTTTCTGTTGCTGCCAGCATTGATCAACTGCCAACTTCTGTGGCGAGAAACAGCTTCCCTCTGGCCTGTTTCAATAGTTTACACAGTGGAGGGCATGGATTTTTTTAAACGTGCCGCATATTCAGGAATTTTCTAGAACTGCTTATTTGCATAATGTATCCAGGGAGGACTATATTAATTTGAGCACTACTTCAAATGCCGATCTATCTCTTTGAGTGTTTGGGTGAATTGACTATTTTCTTGAATGAACAACTGCAGGGTAAAAAAAAAAAGGAGATATTGAACTATTTTCATAGAACCTCAAAACAAACCAAACCTTTCTCCACCAAAGCCGTTTCTCCAATGCATTAGGCTTACATAAGAAAGCAAATTGATTTTCCGGTCGTCTTCAAGGGTTAGAAAATTATCCCCCCCCCCCCCCCCAACTCCGTCCCATCCCGACTCGTCCTCGCCGCCTAACTTCCCCTAATGGATCCCCCCGAGAGACTCAACGACGAACCGGTTAACATCAGTAAGCAAACAATTTTTTTTTGTTTTTTTTCTTCCATTTTAGCCACGGTCAGTGGCTGGCACTGGGGATTGTAGCCTATTTACTCTGTAGCGACTTCAAAAGGTGGCCGCTGAGCAGCGTGACAAATGGGGGGGGCAGTAAACCTCCGGGTGGCCAAGCCGGCCGGTGGACGCTAGCCAAGCGCCCAAGCCTAGCCCAGAGGCTCGCCTTACTGGGGAGCGCTAGCTGCGTACACAGCCAAAGCCTTTTCCTTCAGATATAAGCCAAACAAATGAACCTCTTGGGGTGGATCTATTTTTTTGGCAAGCCAGACCTGCTCCAACAAAATAAAAAATATGTTACATACAAATGTGAAACTGACGCAGATTAAGTTTAACAGGGAGCACACCTTATGCGGAAGAAAGATCACCATAACTGGCTGTCTTGTCTACATGGTGAAAGAGGCGATATTAATGCTGTTTTCTGAACTTCATTCCATTTCACATGTATGATATTATCATGATTCATGGAGCTTCTGTGAAAGTTCAGGCAGGTAAGCCATCACACCGTGTGCTACCCCTCATCTCCCCCACCCCCACCTCCCCACACACACACACACACACACACACACACACACACACAAATTACTTGACACACCTGTTCACAATCAGATGGCATGTCATTGAGGGAGGTGGGGGGGGGGGGGTATTTAAATGACCTGAAGTCACAGTCAGTTTCTGTGCTTGACGGATGAGGTGATGGGAAAACGCTCCGACCCCCTGCCTAGGTGCCTCCTCGGGTCGGCAAATCTGTTATCTGCTAATATTCCAAAGGAGGATTGATGTACGTGCGCTCCCTGCCTAGGGATGCCGTTTCGTATATGTATAGCAGGGAGCTTCAAATATTAGCAGACCCAGCAATGCCAAACGGATGTATATTCACGTTCAATGAATGTTGAGGACGGATGAGCTTGCCCGACTAAATTACATTTGTATTAACCTTCTCTGCACTGACAATCTATTCACCCTGCCCCTCAACGCTCTTTCCAGGTTAGCCCCAACAATTTGTCAAACACTCCGTGTTAGAGAGGCCTATAGAGTGGCGACTAAACCTTAAACCTACATAGTCGCCCACTGTGGGCGAGCAGGGACTCCGCCGAGTGAGGTCAGAAACAATTCCAATCAAATGCAATTCCTCTCTTTGGCGGTTGCCATTGATTCGATTCCCCTTCGTGCAAGGTCAATTTACACTGATTCATTCTGAGTTTCAACTGATTCGATTCCACCACTGAGTCAAATGCCACCTGACAGCGAGTCATTTTGTGGGGGGGTTGAGCTTGTTGTAATGTGCTTATGCGGAAATCCACGGAGAGGATGTGTGCAGGGCTGTTTGTATGGGAGAGAGGGAGGGCCCTGCTCGTGGATGTGAAGGGTCTGTTGAGCATCTCCACTCTGTAAACAAGCCTGTGCGTCATCCTGCTTATTGACATGCATGTTATTTCACTCCTACGATATTACGGGAGTCATGGAATTATCAGGAGTGTGTATACTGTATGGGTACACAACTGTGTGTGTGTGTGTGTGTGGGCAAGTAAGAATAGGGCACGCGCATTATTTTAGCACGCCCATCGCGCATTATGCGAATCATCTCGGCTACGAGACGGCCATCTTCGCGTCCCGTATGAGCTATCGATCTGGGGCTTTGATTGTGTGTCGGCCTCTAGCCACTCAGCGTTGCAGCAGCGCGGCCCCGTGCCTCGCTCCCCAGCGCCACACCGGGCATGGGCTCTGATTATACCAGCCTGCTGCACTCTGCCGCGGTTTATTTTTAGCTTCAAAGAACCTCGTGAGCTTCCAGGAGCCTGCGAGGAGCTCCGCTTTCTGGCAAAAGCAGGCCGAAATGCGCTCTGTCCTTACAGCACTGTCAGCTAAAACCCCCGTCTGAAGAAGAGGTGGTGGTGGAGGCTGGGACGGGCGGGTTCACCCACGAGCGGGCTGCTACATCGTGGCTGCGACGACGCGTGGTCTGTGGGAGGGAGTGATGTAAAAACGGCCTAAGGCATTCGACGCGTATGTTGCCAGATAAGGGGGACGCATTGTTGATGCGACTGCTAGCAGACAAATTGAAGGGTTGTTAGCGAGCTGAGATGAGAGAGGTTACTTCAAAACGTCCTCTCTTGGCGTTGTTGGCCATCGGGATTCCTTCTTTAGTGACCCGTACACACACACACACACACACACACACACACACACACACACACATTGTCAGGAAGTAGAACTTTATCCCAGACAGTAGTGCTCGGGGCATTGCCCTTGGGGCTAGCAGCTACAGCACTTCCTTTCTGGAGTGGTAACCTTGTCGCCGGGCGAACTAGCTGGGAGTAGCGGAGCACTTAGAGAGAGTGCAGGGTAGGGCCGTCGGTGCTATCACTGTAATAATCCCTTCACATGTCGAGTTCTCCTCGTCCGTCGGCCCCTCTATCTCTTTTTTATCTTTCCTTTTCTTCATCTCCTTGGTCTGTTTTACTTCCGCTCCTCACCTTCCATCCTTCCTCCCCCTTCTCTCTCTCTCTCTCTCTCTCTCTCCTTTTCGTTCCTACCATACACCCCGTCATTTTCCTCCCCCTCTCTCTCCTACCATCCACCCAGAGTTATTACCCAGACAGCTGTCTGGGTTACATACAGACCAACAGACAGAGAGACAAACAGACAAGGAGAGCGGCAGACAGACAGACAGCCAACCCGGCAAACAGGCAGGCAGTCAGTGAGAGCGGCAGACAGGCAGGCAGGCAGGCAGGCAGGCAGGCAGGCCGACAATGAGAGCCTCAGACGTTCCTCTGTCAGGGTGTGACAGGTCTGGGTCGGTGACAGACGTCAGCCCTCCGGCTCTCTCTTCCACTCGGTGCTCACTGACAAGGCGGGTAGAGAGGGAGGACAGGGGAGAGTGACTCGGCTAAGCCCTCTCGTGGAAGGAGGGGGGGGGGGGGGGGAGCGAGAGAAGCAGAAGTAAACGATGGAACAATGCGGGGATATAGAAAAGAGAATGGAGGACGGACATATACTGTAAGGTATGGAGGACAAGTAGAACAAA
Organism: Galaxias olidus; assembly: GCA_026901105.3. Classification (NCBI taxonomy): domain Eukaryota; kingdom Metazoa; phylum Chordata; class Actinopteri; order Galaxiiformes; family Galaxiidae; genus Galaxias; species Galaxias olidus. The sequence continues at coordinate 119,834 of JAPMUY010006033.1, read as the reverse complement.
GGAGGGGTGAATGATGTATAGGCGATCACGCTGCCCCATAAACGAGAGAATGGAGGGACCGACCAGGGACACCCCTTCATCTTCTCATCTCACCATCTCTGAAGGCCTGCCAGCTCCACCTGTATTGAGGAGGAGCGCAGGGACAGCACCTACCGGCCGCTGTATTCGCCGAAAGACTCGAGGCGATGTGATGGAAATGATCCTATATGAGGTGGAAGAGAGACTTTGAACAAGAAAACACCGTTTCCTATGTTGAAGTAATTGCTTGTTTGAACACGCATGGGGAGCTGCCGAACTCCCAAACTACGTTGGTGCAGCTCACAGTATGTATATGGGTAAGGTGGAGTAATCAATGATGACTCAATCACACATCGTAAACCCTCTTAACAATGGAATAACGATTCAATCACGGACGGTGAACCGTCTTAACAACAGGGCCCATTAAACAAACTGATCACCGATCAAAGAACGTTTCACCACAACAGAGTAGTTGGTAAACGGTACCTCATGAACTAACACACGCCCATATATAATAACGTTCTAGGTTGAAGTTCCGTGCACAAGTGATAATTTACAGTGTGTCAAACGTATCTCACAACTACGGACAGTGGGTGTTGCGGGCAGTGAGGGGAGGTCACTGAGTAGTTCCCTGACCGGCGACAGCCGTTCTGCCCCTCGAGGATGAACTGGTGGTTTGGTGCAGCGTGGGCAGCTTCCTGGTGGCAGGCGGCAGGCTGGTACAGAGCGACACTGCAGGGAGGATGTGACACGTCAGAGCGGCAGGAAGTAGGGGTGTGGTGGCGCCGTCACGTGAATGCCTGAGCTGCGGATTTTCTTTGGTTTGCAATTTGCTTTGTAAAGTCGTGGGCGCCTGGCGTTTTCCGGATTTAAAAGCCTGACATTTGCCGCGTCCCAACCCGACTATGCAAACAGACACGCACACACACACACACACACACACACACACATGTACACAGACACACAAATACCTTCAAAAAGAACCATATGCTGTCCCGTCCGCTCGGATGTGCTCCGTTTCCGCGGAGACGGGCACGTCAGCTGGGTGAGCTGTCAGTGGCTTCGTCCGCCTTCTGTCAGGAATGACTGACACACACACACACACACACACACACACACACACACACACACACACACACACGCACACACACACAGGTCGTTCAACTTGACTTGTGTGGCGGATTTCATTGATCAAAACTCCATGTACGTTCGGCTTAGCCACGACGGCTATCAAACACCCCAGTACTCAGTCATGGCATTGATAAAACAGCACCGATAGCATTAAAGCTATACAGTGAGTTTTACCTGAGGCTACACTGGAGCTTTCATTTGTTTATATCTGCCTGGGCCAAAGCTGCCAACCCCGTTCCAGATAGTATTGAAGACACGTCACGAGCGCTTTGGGCTAACAGTGGTTTGCTAGGCGGCATGTGTGATCCAAAGTGTGCCTTATGGCTAGGCAGACCCTGAGACTACACTGGGGAGACATATTAGAAAATAAAATGAGATGTTTTATCAGGTTAGTCTCATTGAGATTCAGAATCTCTTTGGCAAGAGACACCTGGCCAAAAAAAAGCAGCACACAAAATGTTTCACACAATGTATATATAACAAGACATTCTGCAAAAACATAAGCATGTATAAAAATAAATCAAATCCATAAAAGGATTCTAGAGGTGAAAAACACTGACACACCCATGATGTGTCATGTTCCAATTGTTTTATCCTGGCTCGAAAGATATGTAGTGTGAGACGATATCCTTAAGCTTTCTAATTTTTTGAAATGTATTCCATGTAGATGGGGCAGAGGACTCAAACTTAATACGTGCCCTAGGTACCTTCAAGAGGAATGCATCATTTGATCGCAAGCAATAGCCAACAGTACTTTGTAGACCAACGTTATTAAGAGTTTATGTAGGATGGAAGCTGATTTAATAATGCTTTGTAAATGAACAAATATCAGTGAGTTTATAAAGAATCCCAATCCACTCTCATACATAGCATACAATGATGAGTGAGAGATTTTGAATTTGTGATATACCTTAGAGCACCGTGATGAACAGAATCCAACCTATGTAAAGAAGAATCAGGAGTACACATGTACAACATACGTATCTCTATAATCCAGAGCCGACAGAAATGTGGCTGAGACGAGGCTTTTAGTTGCTTCAAAAGAAAAGCATGGTTGGTTTCTAAAGTAGAAACCCAATTTTAGCCTTAACTTTTTTTTTACAAGGCATTGTATGTGAGGCATAAAAGTGAGGCTATCATCAATCAGAAAGCCCAAAAATGTATAAATGCATACAATATCTATTTTCTGTCCCTGCAAGGTCGCTATATGAGGTAAGGTCAGTGGTAATTTATTTGAAGAAGAAAACTGGCAGAAGATACACATATACTGAAACTTTAATCTCTCTTTCTAACTGTTATTTTCATTTAACTGATGGTAGCACTTAGCAGCAAAACGTCCAATGCAGGCACAGGCAGGGCTGGAACAGTGTGGACAGCAAGATTACTTTCCAGAACACCATTCCCCTATTGACAAATGACCACTTAAAGGCAACACAAACGTGGCGATTCATAATAATTCCGTTTAAAATAAATGTCAGAAAACAGAGCTTTGACTGTATAGCCTTGCTTTTGCTTTGCAGAGAAAATGCGCTTCACGTGCACGTCAGCTTTTTTTTTGTGTAGTCCAGTTTGGTACAATAACTTTACAGTAAACGTCACAGCCTTTCCGTTAATATAATGACGCATCACGCTAAGCTGGCGGTGGGGCTCGGCCCCGGCTGAATATGTGCCTGTGATGAGGTGGCATGCGAAGGGTTCTTTCTCTCCACGAACAAGGGCCACATGAATATGAGAGGCCGGTGACGTGGTAATGGCGGCCGTGTCATGCTAATAGGAATTACGTCCGGCGAGCGCTCCGCCATTATCGGTTGTTAGGGAGATTGTCTGGGACAATGGACCTCTGCACATAAAGATTACTGTCTGCCGAACATATCCCACGGAGATGGGGGGGACGGCTGCCATTGTGATGGCGGGAGTGTGCCCTCCCGTGAAGCGCGGCGAGAGTTTCATCCTCAGGCTTCTTTTCTTAGCCCGCCTGATTATTTTTAGGGCTTCTCTCCGGGGTTTAACATAATGGGGTTTTCTCGCACATGCAAGGCTTTGCAAATGCCACGTTCAGCCCGTTTTCAGTGGAAGGTCACATACTTGGTAAAAGATCTTGTGCGACGTATTTGGGTGTTTTCTCTTCAGTGAGCCAGAGAGCTGATGGGCTGCTATGGTTACACACAGGGAAAGTGGAGACTTGGACCACCCTCCCCCTTTTCCCAGTCTTCGTCATACGGACATTACGTTGCGCGGAGACAGACCATTAAACTGAGGGGCCAGACTCTCAATGGGATTAACATGATTTAAAAGCTCTCTGCCTGGCCTGCATCGCTCCCTCGCCATCGTACTCATCAGGCTCTCTCTCTTCCTCTCTCTCTCTCTGTGTCTTCCTTTTTCTCATTTTTCATGCCCTAATCTCTGGCACTTTCCTTCCTGAATTCTCATTCTCATCCCATGCTCCTTTACCTCTGTTACTCTTGGGCATCTCTCCTCCCCCTCTCCCCGGCCTCCTCTGTATAACCTAATCTCCACTCCTCCTACCCTCTCTTAGGGAAAACAAACACACTTTGTCAGTAGATCTCTCTACGGCGAAATCATATTAGGACGTTAGTCTCTCCCCGCCCGTCCAACATCTGTTAATGGGGCACGGAAAGGATCTCCAGCCCTTTGTCTGGGATCTGATCCTAGCCGCGATGCTTTGTTCTGTTCACGTATAAGGGGTTGGAGATCTCATGGCGAGGAACACTGCAGGAGAAAGTGGGATGTTTGAGCATTTGGTTTCTTGGCACAGGTTGACAGGCACGGAAAGAAAATCGAACCTGTTTGTAGGCAAATGGGGACGACAGCAAAGAATACCCCCCCCCCCCTTTTTTTTTTTTTTTTTTTTTTACTTCTACCACTTCTAGAAACACCTCCTAAACTGCAGCACTGCAAATCAACACGTTGCGACGCACTTCATAACGCACCCACTGAGTTGTGAACTTCTCCTTTCCCTCTCTCTCTCCGCCGTTAGAATTCCGGGGGCCAAATGCCATCCCCCGTTCTGGAACCTTCTCGCGCCCTCATTAACGGGCCTCGGATCCCTCAGGCTACACACGTCCAAACACGTATTAACCTTTTGCGTAAAGCCCCCATTTTCCCCCTCCCCCTCCCCGCTCTTTTTTGGCCCCCCCCCCCCCCCCGCCACGCCCCGATAGAATTATTTTGGGGTTTTGCACGCCGTTGATGTATGGCCGTAGCATGCGGGCTGGCACGGTGGCAGTTATTGCTCCTTTGTGACAGAAAAGCAAAAGAAATACCTCCGACTGGGACCATATCTCAAGACCGGCGCATTAATAAAGAATGAGTTTGCGGTGATTTATATTGCCGTACAGGTGTGCATAATAACGGGGATAGCTCGTCGGGTTGGTGTGTGCGTGTTTGGCTAAGTGTGTGTGTGCGCGTGTGTGTGTGTGTGGGGGGGGGTGTGTGTTTCATAATAGCCACGTGGGCTTTGATTTATAGGTCCATTCCGCTATGCAGTCGTTTGCTTGGAAACCATACTCCGTGGTGAAATACAACTGTTAACTCTATTCCCGGTGACACACACAATCTACTTTCCTTGCTCACCCCTCCCTTGCACGGTGCGTTCTGTTTACAGGCACTGTAAAAATCGCCATACACCGTAAGATTACGTAGAAACCTTACTTACCATGAGACAAATAACAAGGTCTAGGAATTGTTAACGTCCGTTTAAACTCTAAAAATAGCCTCTGCGGCACTTGTGGAACAGGCTCGTTTTAAAACACCGGCGTCTCGTCTCCTCTCCCAGCAGTTTGGCTTCTCACGCACTCGTGCGAGGATGTATAGCAATTGTCAGCCTCCATTTTGAGACCCCAGATTGTAAGCCATGTGGATAGGCCTGGTCTCAGACAGTTAATGTTGTCTTTGATCCCTGCAGGATACCGGGCTGCATTTTTGCTTGCATAACTCAGCCATTTTAATTGGGCCCGGCTCACATGGAAGAAAAAAAAAACCCTGGCATCACGGAGAGTCCGTGCTGCTCGAATACACAAACCCTTTGTACATGTTTAAACAATGAACTTCCGGCTTCTCCGTACCATTTGAATCTTTACTTCCAATCTTGCGTTGACTAATTGCAGCCTCTCGCGTGTAGTGCTAGGTCAAAGAGTGTTTGAAGTTCTATGGGTGTTTGACGGTGCTTGTTTTGTCTGCTGAGGACTTAACAACTAATTAAGTCTCTGCATTCAAGGGGTTGATCTGCTTCAAAACGATCGCTGAGATGGTTAGGACAGCGACACCGGTGTCAGGAATGGGGTACTGCCTTGCTTTAAATCATTCTGCATGTGCATTACATTCTTTTCATAGCCATTAATAGGGTGAAAAAGTCTTAGTTTCATTTAACGTTCAGTTTTCCTTTTGGACTCTTAACCCAGCACACTTTGCTATTCCAAGTTTGTAGTGGCCATTTCTTGGAAGCTCCAAGTCATATTCATCTCTAAAATACTTTGTTGTTACAATTTGGGTCTGAGCTACGATGCTATTACGGTGAACCACCTCTTTGTCCTTAAGCTATATGGCTTCTGTTTTGGGATCCGACCTTTGCTGCGGTGCGGGCTCGCTGGTCAGAAACAAAAACAAATTTGTAATGAAAAAAAAAGGCAAACGCTTTAAGGTTCCTGAGTCATTGTTTGTGCTGGCATTTCTCCAGCTCTGCTCAGCTTGAGGGAAGGGGAAATTAGTAACCTACCTTTAACAATCCCTTCGAGATTAATTGGGAACAGTTTGAAGGAGGACATACAAAATATACCGTATTTACAACCAGATTCGTGGCTTGCCCTGGGGAGTGACTTGCTAATTGTTAACAGGTTATGTGCATGCTAATTAGTTTGTATCGACCTGTCAAGGAGACATTGGGATTGGCAGAAAAATGTTGTGCCTTTTGTTTTCCTACTTGGCTTTTGACTCATAAAACATCAGTTTTTTTTGTGTTTGTAAGCACATCTCTTTGCGTCAGCACTGTAACACAATATTCCTGGATGTTTGGCAGATTTTTTGATAGTATCACTGGTATCCGCTTTCACGTCTCCCTTCCTGTCGTGGAGTGCAGCCTCTCTCTTTCTGTCTCTCTCGGCAGACTCTCTCTCTCTCTCTCAATCTCTCTCGATCGAGCTTTATCTGTCTGCTTCATTCCTCTCTCCTCCTCTCGCTCTCTACTATCTGACTTTCCCGCCTCAGTCAAGCGGGATGCGTGCTTCTTTTTCGACGTCTCATTTCCCAGTCTCTCTCTCTTTGTCTCTCTCTCTCTCTCTCTCTCTCTCTCTCTTTCCCCTCTCTCTGCCGACCGCCGTTTTTCTTCTTTCTTTCCCGCTCTCCCTCCATCTTGTCTCGTCTGTTTACCTCCGGGCGGAGGGGATGAAGCCGTCACTCCGGCTAATAATGGTCTGGGAATCCTCCGGAGGACACCTCTCTTTATGTCCGACTCTGATTCCTCCCCGTCCCGAGGCGTTGGCGTGCGCTGACCCCCTCCACCCCGGGGCGTGGCTCCACCAGCCTTCCCTCCCGATCCTGATTTGTCCGTGTTGTTTTCCTGGTGGCAGAGGAAGGGGCCAGGGGGGGGGCAGCCCGTGATGGATGGCGAGGAGCGGATGGATGGCCGGGCTCTCTCCAGCGTGCCCGCCCGCCTGCCTGTCTCGATCCCTCCTTTTTCCCCCGGCTTGGCTTTGCCCGTAATGGCTCGAGAAGCGATAGGGAGTCTAGCCGGGGGTAGCCATCAGCGGGTGAGAGAGAGGGAGGGAGAGAGGAAGAGCGAGAGAGAGAAGGAGAAATCCAAGGCTGCTGAGACTAAAGCTAGGCTCTGACAGGCTGGAGCAGAGGGGGGCTTTGCTCCTGAAGACTGGGGTGATTTACTACCTTCATGTAGGGACGGTGTGTGTGTGTGTGTGTGTGTGTGTGTGTGTGTGTGTCGAAGGAGGGCAATGCAGTGAGCGGGAGACCGAGGCAAGTAATCATCCAAACGTTTTCCGCCATTCTGAGCTATTTCCCCGTGTTTCTCTGGGCGCGGATTACTGCACAGTCACGTAGCGGGCGACCTGTCAAAACGCCCAGCCTCTGAAAGGGAGCCGGCTAAGGCTTCAACGGCCAGTGGCTTTTCTCCCACAGGTTTGGGCTTGAGCGGTTTGAGGTAGAACCGACACTACAAAACCCCCCCCCCCCCCCCCCCCCCCCCCCCCCCCCCCCCCCCCCCCCCCCCCCCCCCCCCCCCCCCCCCCCCCCCCCCCCCCCCCCCCCCCCCCCCCCCCCCCCCCCCCCCCCCCCCCCCCCCCCCCCCGAAAGAGCCCTGTTGTGTTCACGGCGACATACACGGGAACGCTTTATTTAAATGCGTTCCTACAACAGGCCGACTTGTGGAGCCTCCTGCCCGCTCCTCCACAGGCCAGCCATTGCCTGCTCCCAAACAGGCCGGCAGACGGGAGGAGGAGGAACAAACGGGTCGAGGTGGCGTTTATAAGGGGGAGAGTACACAAACCTGGTCTGAAGAGGCCCCAGCTGGACACCGGAGCCCAACCGTCTGGTCCGACAGAGAGGAGCAAGCAGCCCACTGATTAGACCCTAACAAATGCATCAGGCATCGTCTCTCTCTAGAGGCGAGGCAGTGCGCGCGTGCGTGTGTGTCTTCTTGTGTGTGCCTGTGTCCGCGCGCGTTTCTTATCTCGCCACCTGTGTGAGCACGTGTCTATTTAGGCTAGCGAACTCCCGCACAATGCATTTCCTACGGTGTCCCATCCAATTTGAAACCAGCCGGCATGACGCGTCCCCGCGAAACTCCTCCGCTAATCTCCCGATCTGCTATCGAGCGACACGCAGCGTGTGTGCGCGTCTGCGGCGTGTGTGTGCGCGAGTGCGGCCACGTCGCCGAGACCTCCCGCCCCCACCATCAGACATGATCCACTTACTGTATGAATTTAGCCGGGGCTCAACCTGATAACAGGGCCAGCTGTGGTCACCGTGTTGCCGGGCTTTGCCGGGGAACTATGATATGCCCTCACGAACGCACATCCCTACCAAACATACATCCCAAATGACAACAAGCCGCACACGCTCCCGGACCAGCACGGGGGACAGGTGCCGCACACACACACACACACACACACACACACACACACACACACACACACACTCATACTGAATCTCACACACACACATACAAAAACACACACACACACACACACACACACACACACACACACACACACAGATGTGTGTATGTATGATGCAGGCATGAGAGGCATGCTTAGTGTCATGTAAATCCACTAAGAGGCTTACTACGCACAGCCACTTGCCTCCGCAACAGGGTGACAGCAGCCCCCCCCCCCCCCCCCCCGGTCGGCCTCTTCCCCTCTGCCCTGGGTCAACTGACAGCTGTGCCCCCCTCTCTCTCACGTTCTCTCTCTCTCGCTCGCTTTCTCTTTCTCTCGATCTCTTCATCTCTCTCCCTCTCTCTCGTTCTCTCTCACACATGCCTTGAACACACGTTTTTGCTAGACAGATGGAAGACAACGCAGGAAACGAATGATAGATACTTACACAAGTTTGAGTGCTGACATGTTTGGGGCGAAATAATTCAAATAATTCAATACAAAATATTATTGGTTTTAAATTGCATTATTTCACGAAGCGTTTTGTGTCCAAATGCTCAGCTGACGGCACAACCGAGAGTGATTTATTTCCAATAATGGCCCGATGCGCTGGTACAGCTCAGATAATTCTTATTTTGCCATATCATTTTTTAACTTTTTTTAAGGAACTTTCTTAAGAACAAAATTAAGACGAAAGGTAGGAAGATATTTGAGAATGAGGCACATGGAGTCCACATGGGCATGACGGAGCCGTTTTGCCAGAGCTGAAGTTAACCACCCTGTAGCACAAATTAGAGTTGCGAGGGGAGAGCTCCAGGACCTTCCAGTTATCTCAGAGAGAGAGAGGCGAGGGAAGGTTGCTGCCTCGTGGGCCCTGATACATCCATTACTGCTGCCTGCTCCTCCACGTCTCCTGGACTCTCAGGGGCTTTCTCTGTCAGCAAACTCCTCCCCAGCTCTCATTCTGGGTTTCTCTCTCATCTCATCGCTCTCTCTCTCATTCTCTCTCTCCCTCTCTCTTTCTCTCTCTCTCTCTCTCTCTCTCTCTCTCTCTCTCTCTCTCTCTCTCTCTCTCTCTCTCTCTCTCTCTCTCTCTCTCTCTCTTTCGCGCTCTCTATCCCTTCTTAGCCCAGATGAGCTCAGAGAAGGTCACTGATGAGGTTAATGAAACGGTTTATTTTCTTGGTATAACTCGGTGTGTCTCTCTCTCTCTCTCTCTGCTGGAAAACTTCTATGACTTTTTCCCTTTTCCCATTAAAATAAGCTTTATTTTTTTATAACCGTTATCAGTCATTGTGCTTTAAATGTCACTGCTTGTTTTTGCTGTGGGCCTTGCGTCTTCGCGCTAGCAGCAATTTTCGGCTGGAAATGATTGGAACCTTTTCCATTTATGTCCGGCACATGTTGGGTTTTTCTTTTGCCTCTGTGTGCTTTTGTGCTCTCGTTCATGTTTGCTTGCCCCGGGAAACGTGCTTGCGTGTCTTCATATGCTTTTTGGGCAAGGCACAGTTTTGGGAATAGGATACAATGTGCTGCCTTTAGTAAATAGGGAAGCAACCAGTGTGTGTTCGTGTTTTATATGTGTGTGGGTGCGTTTGTGTCAGAGTGTGTGTGTGTGTGTGTGTGTGCGTGTGTGCGCGTGCAACTTTGAGGAAGGTTTTTGATGTATATGGTCGCACTTTGGCGTCGCGGGCCAATTTATCATGTCTCCCCCCGCTCCCTCGGCGGGGAAACAAAACACGAGCATTTCAGCTTCTGTCGTGGGGGGGGGGGGGGGGGGGGGGGGGGGTTTGGGTGGGGGTGGCGCTCTGGTGGCCTCGGCGGCGCTCAAACGGGCTGATTTATGGAGCGTGAAACACTGTGGACGCTAGTGCACATCACATCCATCCGCGTTTTAGGTTGACGGGGGGGGGGGGGGGGGGGGGGGGGTACAAGGGGGTGCAAGGGGGTGCAGCCAAGCAGAGGGGAAGGAATGAGACCTCAGCCTGAAAATGAAGTGACGTGGGAGAACCCGGTAGGGTTCCAAACCCTGTGGATGGATGTTTGTGGATGTTCACCGTGGTGATGGGCAGAACGTTAGTGACTCACATTTGGACAGGTATGACTGTAAGCCCCCCCCCCACCCCCCCCACCCCCTCCCCCGGCTGAAGGCTCCATGCCCACATTTACAGTGCATTGGCACCCTGACGCAAACACACACGCACACACACCTCCGTAGACACGCGCTCGTCTCCCTCACGCACTCTCTTACTGGTAATTACAGCCTGCACCGCCTGTGATTACCTTTCAGAAAGGAAACGACTGCCAAAAAAAAGGGATGCATTCAGGAACGGCGCGCTAAATGGTATGTTTGCTCTTCCTCCAAACCCTCCTCCTTTCTTCCTCCCCTCGCGACGTGGGGACGGAATGACTGTCGCCATTCATGGGGTTTTCCAATCTCCCCACACTTTTCTCTTTACTGCCGTGTCATTTTGGACAGCCCCCCCTTCAACCAACCCCTTATTAAACAGCGTAGACTTATCACAGGAGAGGCAGTGATTTACCGACACGCGCGCTTGCCATGCGTAGCTCAGACTGCGTGTGTGTGCTACGCGCTTGCATGTGTCCTGTGTGTGTGTGTGTGTGTGTGTGTGTGTGTGTTTTTTTCCGTAAGTCTATGTGTGTGACGCCCCATTACATCCACATCAGTACCTCATCAATGTTTCAGGGTCCCAGCCTACACCTCTGTGGCCATGCTACTCCCCTGTCTCCTGTTCACTCTCCTTCTGCCTCCATCTCATTTCATTTCATCTCCGGTCTTTTTCCCCGTCCGTGTGTCTCTCTCCCTCCCTCCCTCCCTCCCTCCCTCACCCACACTCACAACTCTCGAGGGGAACCCCCCTCATTCTAGAGTGTGAACACAATCAGATAGAGGGTTGGTTAGGGGAAACAGACAGGAGACAGATCAGGGGTCTCTACGTTTTTTCACCTGTCTCATGGAACTCTTCACCGTGGTTTAGACTCTGCGTGCTGGAGTTTATCTGCACTCCTCGAAACAAAGCTGCGGGTTTGATCGGCCTATATTATGACTAGCTACCTATACTGTATGTAGCCTATACACAGTATAGCCACGTAGGTATCCGATTTCCATACGAATTTCACTGGGCGTTATTTTGTATCTGAATAGGGGGTTGGTGTACGCGTGCGCGCGTGTGTGTGTGCAGATGTGTGTGTGTGCGCCCAGCTGTACGAGCCGTGGCTGTTTGTACTCTGCATGCACGCGGCGTGCCCCCCATTACGGCCCGGGAGGCCGTCCTAAACAAAAACATCAGGCCACTTACAGCGGCACCGTGACGGGAATGTCTCCACGCACCAGATTGCTCCTGTCGGCGTGCTTTTCCCTCTCGTCCTCTCCTGTCCTGTCCTCCCCCCCCCCCCCCCCCCCCACCATTTTAGATCGCCTCTCTCTCTATCTCGCTCGTGCTCTCTTTGTGCTTCTCGCGCTCTCTTTCCCTCCCTTTCTCTCCTTTAGTCTCTCCCTCTCTCCGTCTGTCCCTCTGTTACCCTCTCTCTTTCCACACAGCTATCCGCTTGATTATCTGCCTCATTGTCAGTTTGTCAACGTTAACGGGCTTATGATTATAGGTTTGTACTGAAGATGATTGAAACCATCACCCGGCAACCCTAAGATTATACGGCGTTTTAAAAAGAGCGTGCCACAATGCAATGGCGTTAACTTCAACTGTTCGACGAGCGTTGACCAACGCGCGCGGCGTGTTAAAACGACATGGCAGTCAAACCAAGGTTGTTCGCGCGAGAATCAACAGCATCATTTCAACCGCCCCGGCATAATCGACTCGGTAGAAGTCCCTCGACTTCCATCGCAAACAAACCAACTCGCTGTCTTGACGAGCTCACGTACTCACCCCGTCATGGGAGCCTGGCCTAGCGTAGCGTGGGTCGGCGTTTCTGTGAAGCGCGCGCTTGCGGGTGACACTCCGTGGCGTCATATTCGCAACCGCGCCTACTACCTCTGGGGTTCGTACAACAAAGAGGCTCCCCGCGCTGGAGCCTCCCCACGTCTCGCTGACCTCTGATCTGATCCGCCGGAGCCCACCTTCAACTCTGCATGGGGGGGGGGGCAGCCTCAATCAGATCCGGGAGGATACCTCTGGGCTTTTTTGTTTTTACGTGCCGTAACTCCCTCCTCCGCTCCTTCGTTTCGTGCCGTAACTCTTCCCGTCTCTCTGGTTCACCGACTCCGGAGAGAACCTTTCCCCAACCAGCTGGAGCCCTGGGAGGTGGGAGTACAGAGGAGAGCGGCGAGCCAAAGGCAGCGCCCTAGCATTCATTCTTTCTTCCAACTCTCTCTCTTTCTCTCTCTCCATCTCCGTGGGCTAGATATAGAGGATATGTTCCTTTCAGGGATGAGCAGGCATTAGTAACGCACGTGTTAGGTATTCAGACATGGATAAAAAGGCACATGTGCACACACACACAAACACACACATACACACACACACACACACACGCACATGCACTACTCTGGTCCAGGGGCGGTCTGATGTTCATAGAGGGTAGGAGGAAAACAATGCTGGCCAACTTCATTTAGTTTACACTACGCTGTGGACCAGGATGCTCAGAGCCCAGCAGGTGACAGAACACTGGTGCCGCAGCAGACACTCGCGAGCGGGCGGGCGCCGGTCGGCCTCGGAGTGTGGAGCGAGCCGAGGTGTCTGGAACAGCACTCTGGGAGGCAGTTATTTGTGGAGGTGCTAAGTGGGCCCTGGATGTATGTGGCGGAACCCAGGGCTGGAGCAGAGGGAGAGAGCCGGAGAGAGGAGGACAGAAAAAAAAGAGTTTGGGAGGGAAAGAGATATAAATACTTAGGAAAGAGAGACTACCAGGGGTAATCCAAACTCTGACGGTGGCTGAGCTCGGATTAAACCATGAGGGACTTTGTTTGCTGCGAAAATCTCTCCGACACATTCATGCGGGCGAGCATGTCAGAGGGAGTTCCGACATTTTAGTATGTGAAGTTATTGAAAATATGACAAACTGGAGTCGACTGGAAGGATGCAGATGGAAGGTGCTACTCACAGCCTATAAATAAACTCTGTGTGTGTGTGTGTGTGCGTGACTCTCTGCAAATGTGTTGACTTGTCCATTTGTCTTGTAGCGGGTGGCAGGTGTGTCTGAGTAGACGTGGGTGAGAGGCACGGAGCGAATGACGGAGAAAGAGAGAAAGAAAGAGAGAGCGAGAGAGAGAGAGAGACTGACTACAGTTGGTTCAAGGCAACGCAGCAGGAGCGTGGTATATAGAACGTTAAATGTCATGTTGTAGGCAGAGGAAATGGACAGAAAGAGAGAGAGAAAGAGAGAGAGAAAGAGAGAGAGAAAGAGGATGTGAAAAGGAGCGGAGGAGAGAAAGTCGGTCGAAGAAAAAAGGAGAGGGAGTAGAGAGAGAGAGAGAGAGAGAGAGAGAGAGAGGATGTGAAAAGGAGAGGAAGAGAGAGGAAGAGACCAGAGAGATCACAGAGAGAGAGAGCGAGAGAGGGAGAGGAAGCCAGAGAGGGAGAGGCGGAGCAAGTGGGAGAAGGAGAGAGGGAGGGCGAGAGCACGAGATGAATAACGATTGGATGACACAGACCAGGCACTAGCTCTCATTACCCATGCATCAGTCACTCTGGGTGTCCATTGAAAACTTTGTCAGGCACTCCGGAGTTGGCGCTCCGACTGCTGAAGTGAAATTTGAACCGAAAGGGATTTGAGCTGAAATCCAATTCCTAGACGCCTATGCAGCCTTCACATAGATTGATCTATTGAAATGCAAAGTAACTCACACAATTTACAGGGCCCAGAACTTCAAAAGTAGGTATGGAAGTTATATATTATATATAAATAAATAATATTATATATGGTGGGTGATTATCTGTTATTTAATACGGATGAGAGTGAGAAACTGACTCTTATTTCATTTTCATTCATTTTCCTCTAAATTATATTATTATTATATTATATTATTATTATTAACTCCATATCACTCCATATAAATACAGTTCTGCATTATGCATTTTGACTTAATGTTTTAGAACAGAATTCTCAAGTAACCACTTTCAGGATTATTTCAGGACTACAGCGGTTCACCGGTACGGCTGAGAAGACAGTTGAAATGAATGTCTCTTAACTTAAACAGACTCCAGAGAGCCTCCACCGCCATAGGGGAAGCTAGCAGGGACCACGTTTGGCGTATAGACCTGGGACAGGAAGGCGGTTCAGGGCAGCTAGCACTAGGACCTAGGGTCGAGGCCCCAAAGTGAGGCGGGCTTGTTTCCTGTCCACATAACTCACCGCCCGCTACACAACCCCCTGGTGTTCACTCTCTTTCTCTGCTACTCTTGTCTGTGTGGAAATGCACCTTCTCACACTTCCCTCTCTCTCAGCTGGGCCCCCTCCCTGCCAGTGTTGTGTCCCTCTATCTGCTATCTGTCTCTCCCCCTCTTCCTCTCTGCCCCCCCCCTCCCCTCTACCTACCATTTTTCATTGTTAGCTGTTCATCTCGTCCTTCTCCTCTCACTAAAGTGTTTGTGCGTTCCAAAGCCCTCCCTCTCTCTATCCCGTCCTCCATCCTTCTGTCCAATGTGTGTGTGTGTGTGTGTGTGTGTTTGTGTGTGTGTGTGTGTGGGTGTTTGTGTATGTGCTCAGTGGTTTATGGTAAATAAGTCTGAAAAGCTTGGCTCCCTCCACCTAGAGCTGTTGTTCTGGAGGCGTGTTTGCATAACCTACCTCGCTCTGCAACTCGCATCTCGTTCTCTCTCTCTCTCTTTTGCTCTCTCTCTCTCCGTTTCTCTCTATCTCTCCCTCACCCTCTCTCTCCGTCTCTCGCTCTCTCTCTCTCTCTCTCTGAGGGCGTCGAAAGGCGGCAGAGCCATTCTGTTGTTCGTCTCCTAATGTGTTTGTTCTCCCTCCTCCTCCTCCTCCACCTCTCCTCCCACATTCTCTCCGTTTGTTTTCTTCTCTCTCTCTCCTTCTGTATTTCCTTGATTGCACGGAGGGCTTTGGGTAGCCAGCTAACAGAGCTTTGCTTGTGCTTGGTGGCCCCCAGCCTAAAACAAGTGCACGTGTGTGTGTGTGCGTGTGTGTGAGTGTGTGTGTGTGTGTGTGTGTGTGTGTGAAAGTGGGTTGGGTTTTAGAGACACGGTGTGTGTGTGTTTGCTCACCCACATTCCCTGTGTGCTTTTGTTCCAGTCTATCTGTGTGTGCCTTAATCCTAGTCTGTGTTTTTAAACTGTATTTTTTCCTATTGGTGTGTAAAAGCTTGGTGTGTGTGTGTGTGTGTGTGTGTGTGTGTGTGTGTGTGAGTGTGTATGTGTGTGTGCTTAAGCCACGTAATCCTGGTACCAGTCAGCGTACCCCCAGCCAGCAGTGAGGGGATGCGTCTGCAAGGCCAGTTGTGGTGGTCTGTCCCTAAATAGGCAGGGACATACTGAGACCCTTTGTTTGTCCCAGTCCACCTCAACACCAGAGGGTCCACCGGATGTGGCCTGGCCGCGCATGGACGCGCGCTCTGTCTGTGTGGCCGCTCACCGAAACGGAGAGTAAACTACAGCTCGGTAGTAGTGGAGAGTTTAGACCGCCTTGCCATCCTTTTGTTGTTGTTTTTTTTGATACCATTTGTGCTCTGGATCCTTGCGGTCCTCCGGCTCGCCGTCGACCCGGGGTACCGGCGCCGTCGCGGGCTCTCGGCCGCGCTCGCGGACGCCGCGGGCTGGTACCCCGGCGACGCGGCGCCCCTCTCGTGCCGCGGTAATCCCACGGTGGTCACAGCGGTCTCTGTCTCCTAATCCGTAGCGCGGAAGACGCGGAGCTGGCAGGACCGGCCCCTTCGTCCCCCGCTGTTTCATACAGAACAGTGACAAACAAGCCCCGCGGCTGCTCTGCTGGATTTTGGCGAACGTTTCCATGTCTTTGTTTGCGTCTGTGTGTGTGTGAGACAGAGTGCGTGTGCGTGTGCCTGTGCCTGTGTGTGTGTGTGTGTGTGTGTGTGTGTGTGTGCATGAGAGACAGAGTGTGTGTGTGTGTGTGTGTGTGTGTGTGTGTGTGTGTGTGTGTGAGAGAGAGAGACCGAGTGTATGTGTGTGTGTGTGTGTGTGTGTCTCTGTGAGCCTCATCAAAAGCCATGATGAGTCTCCATGCCTGGACTGAAGGACTTGAACCCATTTGGTGCTTTAACTTGATGAGCGCCCCCCCCCCCCCCTCTCCATCCCTCTCTCCCATAGCTCTCCTTCCGGTGTTGGTGGGACCAATTAGGAAGGATGGACGCTCTTATCCTCCATCCTCCCAGGGGAGGGCGGCCCCTCATTAACACAGCCAAGGTTTCAGCCCCTCCTTTGTTTACTCTGCAGGAGACGATACGGAGGGAGCACTGGGGGGGCAGAGGGTTGTGGGGGGCTCAGAGAGCGAGAGAGAGAGAGAGAGAGAGAGAGAGAGAGAGAGAGAGAGAGAGAGAGAGAGAGAGACAGAGAGAGAGATAAGATAGAGAGTACTCAGAGAGAGAGAGAGTACTCAGAGAGCGAGAGAGAGAGAGAGAGACAGAGAGAGAGATAAGATAGAGAGTACTCAGAGAGAGAGAGAGAGTACTCAGAGAGAGAGAGAGAGAGAGAGAGAGAGAGAGTACTCAGAGAGCGAGAGAGAGAGAGAGAGAGAGAGAGAGAGAGAGAGAGAGAGGGGGATGTGACGGTGGAGAAGTGAGTGAGAGTCTGGGTTGAATCTTAGGGCTCCCCAGGTTCGTGGGGTTTTGCTACTTAGTGAGCAGGCTGAGCTCTAAGGGCGGACGCCTGTTTAATTTGCTCAGTGTTGCAGGTAATTTCCCCTATTCACCGGGCCACCGGCCTCAAAGTGGCTGGCGTCCGATCAATAGGGCTTTGGAACAAAATGGACCCTAAAACAAGATGGGTGCGTATGTGTGTGTGTGTGTGTGTGTGTGTGTGTGTGTGTGAGTGAGAGAAAGTTCATGCCAGTTCACACTATAAAAAAGGAAAACTCTTCTTTCCAAAAAACTTTGAGGAGATCAAGGAGTGGCTGGTGAACAGGAAGTGAGGGGGTGGCTTGCGGGTTGCTTGGTGGCTGGGGGGGCGGTGGGGGGTAGGACCCGTGAAGCGCTCAGAGCCCCCCCCCCCCCTCCCCCCTGCGGCTTCCCCCCTCCCTGTTCGGCGTGGGCACAGCCGCTGGTGTTTCACCCTCACCCCGGTGGTGAGCGAGGCCATTGGTTGACAGCGCTGCAGGCGCGCGGTGCACGAGTGTTTGACACAGAAATGCAATATTGATGAAGTTGCCGAGGGCCTGGTTTCACTAATAGCCAGCCTTTAGCATGCGCTGACAGGCCATTATGGCATCTTCCTCCTCGTTCCCCCTATTTTCTCTCTCGCGCTCTCTCTCTCTGTCTCTCTCACTCTCTCCTCTCTCTCTCACTCTCGCTCTTTGTCTCTGTCTCTCGCTATTTCTCTCTCTCCTCTCTCTCTTTCTCTCTCTTTTGTTTTCTTCCCATCTCTCACTTTCCTTCTCTCTCTCTCTGCCTATCTCACTCTCTCTCACCCGCTCCGTCTTTCGTTTTCGCCCCATCTCTCCCACATTCCTTGTCTCTCTCTTTCTCTCTCTCTCTGTCTGTCTCTCCCTCCGACTGACTGTCTCACTATGCGATTGGTTTCCCAAAAACTATCTGCTACCTAGATTGATAAAAAACAACCCTCTTCCTCATCACCACGTCTGGAGAAATGGCGAGTCGATTCCGGCATCTCAATAGGGAATGAACATGGTTACAAGCTTCCCTCTGAGGCTCGACGAGCAGTGCCACAGTGTCTGTAAAAAGCAATTGCCACTCTATCTGGCCTGAGTAAGAGCTCTACGCCGCGCCACGTTGACTCTAAAGAGCTTTACCTTTCTCAGTGAAAGGCGGGCACATTTTCAAGAAGCCAGCGCCTCGCAGCGTTACCCGCAGGACCGAACGCGCCAGAAAGATCCCGCCGTTTGACGCGGGAGACGTCCCTAGGCGGTGCTGAACGCGGACGGACACGCCTCCCGTGTGCCATGAAACTACATCCACCAGCAATCGATGGGCTTTGACTACGGGGGGTGGAGAGGTCGAGGCTGTGTAGGATCACGCCATCGATTGGGACCGAAACAATTAGAGAGGGAAGGGCCCGTCTCAGGCTGCCGCCGGCCGTGCCAGACGAGACCGGGAGGGGAGAGGTTTGAAAACGTTTCAGCGGCCATATCCTCGCAGGGCACACACATGGGACAAGGGATCGTGGGGAGGACGTCCTGCAGTATACTGTCCTTTGTTCGTGTTGCACTCGGCCATTTGCTGTAAGGTAGGGGCTACCGACACCAATGACTTGTGGTATGCAGTGCGTCGCTCAGAGGGTTTTCTGTCACGTGTGTGTCGGCTGAAAGGCTGCCCTGCCCAGGTCCGGCTGACATAGTAAGTCTTGTGTTTAGCTTAGCTCTCCGCTCAGATCAAACTGTCAGGACCTCTAGGAGATCTAGAGGTCAAAGTTCAGTGGTCATTCATGACTTAAGCGCTTCGACAAATGTTGACAACACAAGTAAATCCAACCAGCACGAAGCATCGGACAGCACGCCAATGGCAGGGTCTCGAGCGGGTCATCGTGGCCAATCGCGCGCTGCCATGCAGAAAAACACCCAATGGCTAGGCTGGTGGAAGTCTAACGTAACCTAAGGGGTGGAGTTTGCAAAGCCGATGGCTGCGAGCCAGGCTGGAAACAAGAGCTTTGCGTGGCACGCCTCTGTACGCAGCCAACAAGACAGTGCAGCCAATTGCCCCTAGCGGGCCATTGTCTGGAGTTTGTGAGAAAGTCGGTGTTGGAAAAGTGCTGGGAGGAAGCGGCGTGCTGAAAGTCCGAGGGATTCGGTGACTCCGGGCCGCGTTTCCCTGAGAGCTCCGGGTAGTGCCGCGGAGGGCCGGGCGACGGGGAGGTGGAGGTGAGGCAGAAGTGCCCTGAAATGTCAGCCCCAAACCCCGTTTCCCTCCGACATGGGCATTTGCGAAGTGCTGGAACACACTGAATGGGGTGGTGGACTGTTTCTGTGTGTGTGTGTGTGTGTGTGTGTGTGTGTGTGTGTGTGTGTGTGTGTGTGTGTGTACGTGTGCCAGTCTGTGTGTGGGGGTTTGTGTGTGTGTATAAAATCCCTCTCAGATAAAAAAAAAACAGTAAAGGTACAAAACAAGCCTTCTGCATTTGCATAATACATTACATGTCCCAACACCTCCACCTGCACCACACAGACACACACACACGCACACACACACACACACACACACACACACACACACACACACACACACACACACACACACACCTCCCTCTGCGTCTTTCCATCCCTCGTCCTCCGTAGCGTGAGAAGCAGCAGAGTGTGTGGGCGCGGCGTAACCACGGTGACGTCATGCCGTCTCTCTCCTCGGCCCTCTCAGGATGGATAGAGGAGGAGGAGGAGGAGAAGAAAGACATTCAGGATGAAAGAAAAGAGAGCTAGAGACAGGAGGATGAGAGCATGAGTAGAAGTGCCTGCTGTGGGACAAGGGTGTGGAGAACCCGGGAATTAAAATGGTTTCAGAACAGGAGCGTGATCGTGAGGAGGAGGAGGAGGAGTGGAAGGAGATGAAGAGCGTTGCCTCGGTGCATCTGTGATGGTCAACTATTCCCCTGCACGGCGTCTCATCCCCACCCCCCTCAAACCTCCCCCCTCATACCTCCCCATCATACCTCCCCCCTCATACCTCCCCCCTTATACCTCCCCCTCAAACCTCCCCCTCAAACCTCCCCCCTCATACCTCCCCCTCATACCCTGCCCCCCCACATATCTCCCCCCTCATACCTCCCCCTCATACCCTGCCCCCCCACATATCTCCTCCCTCATACCTCCCTCTCATACCCTGCCCCCCCACATACCTCCCCCCTCATACCTCCCCCTCATTCCCTGCCCCCCTCATACCTCCCCTCATACCCTGCCCCCCCACATACCTCCCCCCTCATAACTCCCCCTCGTACCCTGCCGCCCCACATATCTCCTCCCTCATACCTCCCTCTCATACCCTGCCCCCCCCACATACCTCCTCCTCATACCTCTCTCTCATACCTCCCCCTCATACCCTGCCCCCCCACATATCTCCCCCTCATACCTCCCCCTCATACCCTGCCCCCCCACATACCTCCCCCTCATACCCTGCCCCCCCACATATCTCCCCCCTCCGACATCTAGAACGCTCGTCTTCTTCCGCCTCTGGCCACTGCAGCCGAAGAAGAGGCCTGTTGGCTAAGATGCTAATGGCCCTCCATGAAAGTTTAAATAGGCTGGCTGCCTCAATAATTTAATAATTAGATCTCGGCAGGCCTCTCTCAGGCCCCCTCCATTTGTTTCTGCCGTTCCATCGTTGGAGGGAAGAAACGCATGTCTATTTTCGAAAGGCCTGGGTAAAGAGTCCGGCATTTAGGAAGCAACGGGATACTGTAAGTGCACATATGCGTATGTGTGTGTAGGTTGACGTATTGCCTCTGCATGGATGTGTGTCTGCCTGCGCGGGCAAAATGTGCCTCTCCGTGTGCGTTTAATATTTGCTGATTAACACCATGTTAATATGTAATGGAGTAGAAATAGACCTACCATCGTGTTCCTGTTTGACTGATGTACGAGTATTTGAAGAAGGTCATACATTTATCTATGTTATTTCAGGCTGAGAGGTTAACACACACAACATCCAGAGAATGTGGAGCGTGCTTTCAGTTCGTTCTGTGTGTTTGTTTCACTGTCTGGGCTGAGTGCCTGGAGCTTTAGATCTTTCTGGCCCATAATTCCTTGGGTGGGTACAGGAAGTACGTGCCAGAGCCCGTCCGCGGTCCTTGGCGAATAACACAAGTACACTTTTTTTCTGTTCTGAGATATTTCCTACCAACACCATTCACCTCCAAGTCTTTCGTGATGTTCTGATCCCTTCAACACCTCACTCACAAGGAAATATTGAACTTTGATAATGGGATAACATCAGCAGTTACCCTGTGAGCAAAAACAAAGTTGGCTCCTAAATTGGCCCATTTGATGTACTTGTTTACTGCCAGCAATATATGCTAATGAAGAAATATCGCAGAACCCAGGTTTTCTCATATTTACCCCAATTAGTAAGCTGCCAATTCTTTATTAATTAGAGATGTTAAAGAAGTCAGAAGATTAGAGGACACTGAAGGTTAAGACTCCCCAAACTCACTCTCTCTCTCTCTCAGCCTCTCTCTCTCTCTCTCTCTCTCTCTCTCTCTCTCTCTCTCAGCCTCTCTCTCTCTCTCTCTCTCAGCCTCTCTCTCTCTCAGCCTCTCTCTCCCTCTCTCTCTCTTTTTCTCTGTTTCTTTCTCTCTCGCTCTCTCTCTCTCTCTCTCTCTCTCTCGCTCCCCCACCCACCCCTCCGCTCTCTTGCTCTCTCGCTCTCTCTCTCTCTCTCCCTGTCTACCTCTCTCTCGCTCTCTCGCGCTCTCTCTCTCTCGCCTCCCCCACCCACCCCTCCTCTCTCTCTCGCTCTCCCTCTCTCTCGGTCTCTCTACCGCTCCATTGTCTGTATAGTTCTCTTTCTCCTTCCCTCTCTCTGTCCGTGTGTGTTCTCTCTGAGTGTGTGGATGGCCTGGGGCCGGCAGTCTTAATTAATGATGAGGCAAGCAGAGCCCAAGCACCTGGCTCTACCTCAGAGGAATATCCACACCAGACTCACTTCTCACCCGGGCTCATGTCTATAAAGAACACAGCCCCTGACAGGGCTCTGCGTTTCTGTGAGCGTGCGTGTGAGTGTGTGTAAATGTGTGTGTGTGTGTGCATGCGTTGTCTCCACTTTCCAGAGTCGTTCACACCTTCTTGATAGCAGGCAGTGTGAAAGCGATATCCCTTGTTGATCATCGAACGTGTAAACGGGCCGATCATGCAACGGCCAACAAACAACGTCAACACCAGCAGGCATAAGGCTTGGTATACCTTATTTGGTCGACACCCCTTGGTCGCAGTAAACACGTAACAGGAAATCAAAAAACAGACTCTCGCCGCCAACGTGTAGAAGTGCTCGTTTTAAAAAGGCCCCCCCCCCCCCAAAAAAAAAGCCCAACCGACTCGACATCGATTTTGTCGGGCGTGTGCGTTCGTTCTCCTTGTGTAAAGTGTGTGCTTAGCTTGCACTTTGCTGTTCCGGCCCCGCTCCCGTCTCCCGTCAATGCCACGCGGCGAATGCGCCGGATTCAAAATGTCTGCCTCGTCGGCTGCTCCCACCCCAATTACCGTCCATATTCTGACATCCTCAGCGCTATTTCATCGCCAAACGGGTACAATGCCTTCCTCCACCATATTCTTGCCATTCCGTTCTTTTTTCCCGTCCATTTATCATTTCTCTCTCTCTCTCTCTCTCTCTCTGTCTCTCTCTCGCTCTCTCTCTCTCTGTCTCTGTTTCTCTCTCTCTCTGTCTCTCTCTCTCTCTCTCTCTCTCTCTCTGTCTCTCTCTCTCTCTCTCTCTCTCTCTCTCTCTCTCTCTCTCTCTCTCTCTGTCTCTGTTTCTCTCTCTCTCTCTCTCTCTCTCTCTCTCTCTCTCTCTCTCTCTCTCTCTCTCTCTCTCTCTCTCTTCCACTAGTGGAATTCCGATCAGGCTGCTCCTCTCGTCTCCTCTCTGATTGGTATGCTAAACGTGGAGGGCTGCTGGCGCTTGGAGCGCCGTGCTGTCATTGGCACGGGGGAAATGGATGGAGGGGATTTGGGGCTTGACTGACAAGGCAAACGGTAATAAATGGCTCCGATGTCACCTGATGAATGAGCGCGGGGGCCGTAAATACAACCGCGGAAGAACGCACACACACGGATACACACAGGCAAACACACACACACACACAGATACACACACAGAGAGAGACACGTAGTGAGACAGGAGCATACGCACATAAAGAACGTAATGGCGCCCACAGGACTTTCAAATGAGCAACACAGCAAGAGAGGAAGGCGCAGCCAGGGGTGGTTGCTAGGTGGTTGCAACGACTACTTACACGGCTAACCCAGCTTGTTTTCTGGATGGATGCCTGGCTGAACTGATAAATACCCTGACACACACACACACAGACACACACACACACACACACACACACACACACATACACCCACTCGTTCACAAACCCAAACACGGCATAAAGAGACCGTGAGAAGTGGCAGGGCTGGAAATTCAATCCACGTCTTTCATAGGCGGGGTCGTCGGGATCCTCAGTGACACTGTGTCTGCTACGGTGGTTTGGCTGCGAGGGTCGCGCCGGTGGAAGAGCTTTCTGTTTTTACTGCCTCGCTGACACTGGCTGGGCGCCGCGTGTCCGCGGGGAGCCGGGGGTGCTGTGTGATGGCTGGCGGATCTCTTTTTGGTCTGCTGGTCTTTACAGCTCGCCTCGGTATGATTGGGTGTGCACGGGTCTGTAGGGTATGCCGGTTGAATTATGTGCTTGTGTGTGTGTGTGTGTGTGTGTGTGTGTGTGTGTCCGTGGCATTCACATGCGCATGCAAAGCTTGGCCAGATCAATTGCTTGTTTGAATGCGTGATGAAGTGTGTGCTCGCCATTCCAAGTATGTAAGTGTGTGTGTGTGTGTGTGTGTGTGTGTGTGTGTGTGTGTGTGTGGAAGCCGCATCGTCCGGGCGGTGATGAATGCAGTACTCCTCTGCTCTCTGGGGGACATTACTCAGAGAGGTAGCAGTGTCTGGCCACCTGGGTCTACTGCAGCAGGGGGTTGAAGGCCAGGCCATCCCTCCCCCGTGTGTGTGTGTGTGCGTGTGTGTGTGTGTGTGTGTGTGTGCGTGTGCGTGTGCGTGTGCGCGTGCGCGTGCACGTGTGCGTGTGTGTGCGCGATGACTGCGTGCTGAGGTGTGCGTCTTCACGTGCGCAGCGCCCTTTTGTGTGCGGGCCCCGTGTCGGAGCGCACGCGTCGTCCCCTGCGACGACCTCGGCTTCACCGTCCCCCGCGCGCCCACGTCCATCCGTCAGGGGCTCTGTGGCGAGCTGTCAGCCCGCGTCACGTACACTCATCCGCCTGGCCATCTTGGGAAGCCGGAAAAAGAGGGACGGGGAAGGACGAGCACTGCATCCCTGTGTCTGCTAGCAGCTCCGGGGAACCCGAGCGCTATATATAACCGCACCCAGGTGCCATTCCCCTTCTGTACCACACGGCTGAAGCCGCTCTTTTATCCCTCCATCTCGTTGGAGACAAACCGCAGCAGCGCCCCGCTGCAAAGCAACGCTAACTAGCTGTTAGCAGCCTGCTCGAAAACCCGTGCTCCTCTTTCTCTGTGACACCGTCCTGCCGCAGCGTCGCTGCTAATGAATCGGTCTCTGACTGCTATTGTCCAACCTGCCAGCCCTCGGACCCCCCCACCCCCCCCCCCCCGGCGATCACCGGCCAGTCGCCACGGCTCGTGTCAGCGGGTATTCGGCGTCCGCATGGCAGGGCACGGTGGGCCGCTAGCGAACGAGCTAACTCCCCCTTCGGTGGGTCGGCGGGTGTTGCGCTAACAAGCGTCACAAATGCAACCCCTGCACAGTAGTCACTGAGGGGTAAGACCCGAGCGCTGTTGGTGTTAACACTCCGCCAGACCTATGGGCAAGGCAGGGGTTCGCCAGAGGGCGTCGGCAAATCCAATCCTAAGGCCATGGCGCATGGCAATATTTCTGGAATAATGGACGATGTGATGGATGTTGAAGACGCAGCGTTAATAATGGAGTGAGGCAACATACATTTTAACATGTCAGGGTTGAATGGTAGCGACGCACGCTACTATTACCAGATCCTCAAGTGCCTCCAGTGAGTGATAAATAGGATACTAAGGCCTATCTGTTGTGATGCCTGTCTGAATGTACTAGCGGGCCATCTCTGTTGATGTGACAAGTCATTCAGGAGCCAAAGGACAGACATTATGTGCAGTATTACTGAGGAGCGGATTTATGTAATAACTGTTATGTAATACCCGTGTGCTTCCACAATTACCCTCTGTCCTCCTCCCATGAAATGACTGGCATGCAGAGCAACACGGAAATAAATACACACACACACACACACACACACACACACACGTATAGACACACACACCAATACACACACACACATGCCTAGGTCCTAGCCATAGGAAAGCAAATCCAAAAATGAGATCTCATTAGTAAAAAACATTTTTCTCCTACACACAAATGAACACAAATGGGACATGCAGGATACTCAAATGAGACTTGAGCTTTGTCTCTACATCTCCTCCGGAGAAACGCTAACATATGCTCATGCACTTAACTCTAAAGTCCCCCCGGTACGTCTCGCTAGGGCAGGCCGACCTTGGCGAGGACCTGGGCTGCCTCCGCGGGAAGAGCCCGCCGCGGCGCTACGCGTCCTGCCCCTCGGCCCGGGGCGGCCATGTTCTCCTCTCGGCCTCGCTCCCGTCCCCGTCCGTGTCCCTCCCAGGCAGCTCAGCAGAAACCACACACACACACACACACACACACACACACACACACACACACACACACACACACACACACACACACACAGACACGGAGAAACATACTTACACATGAGTACAATTGCAAGCAGCCCGAGTCCTAAAGACACGCAGAGCATAAAAACCACACACATTTACAAGTAATACCCGGCACACACATTTGAAATGCGGGTTAAAGAT
Source organism: Galaxias olidus (assembly GCA_026901105.3). NCBI lineage: Eukaryota > Metazoa > Chordata > Actinopteri > Galaxiiformes > Galaxiidae > Galaxias > Galaxias olidus. Next base: position 93,851 of record JAPMUY010006033.1, on the reverse strand, counting down.
AGTTACCCACTCGTAGACCCACGCTGTCCCCAGGCAAATAATCTCTCTCTCTCTTTCTCCCTCTCTCTCTCTCGTTTGCTCTCTCTCTCTCTCTCTCTCTCTCTCTCTCTCTCTCTCGTTCTCTCTCTCTCTCACCTCCCACTACACCAGGGCCAGTGCCACAAGCACTGCAGATGCCACGGTAAGCCCAGGAGAGGGGCCCCGCTTAGCCGTTTTGACATAAGGCTGTAGGATGGATGGGGGTGCTCAGTGGCAGTTATCTGCCCACAGTGTCTACACCTTCCGTCCCCACAGAGGGATGGAGGAGGGAGTTGGAGAGGGAGGGGATCGGAGATAGGGAGGGAGGGAAAGGCGGTGAGGGAACGAGGAGGCAGAGAGGGGAGGTGGGTGGGGGGGGGAGCACAGAGAGGCCGAGAGATTGGGGTGGGCCGTGAAAAAGGAGGCAAAAAAAAGAGAGAGAGAGAAGAGGGGAATGAGAGAGCGGGGACAGGAGGTGATTTGCAGTGCAGCTTCATCATCCGAAATCAAGAGGAACGCGGGCCGGCGTCTGAGAGTGGGAATCGATAATGGGAATTGGGACGATGAGAGGGAACGCCAAAGGAAGGACGCGATCAGGAGCCTCGCGCCGAGTGGCGAGCGACCCGGGGGTGAAGCCGAGTGAATACAACATGGCCGCCGACTCCCCACATCACGCTCACGCGTCGGACAAAATCGTGTCCGCCGCAGGACTCCTCTCTCGATGGACTGCCCCGAGACGCGGGCGGAACCCTCGCAGGAGCCGTTCCCCTTGTGTGGCTCCGGAACACGCGACAGGGAGCGTCTCCGTGGCGGCGTTCAGTTAAAAACGCGGGAGACGTGTTGGCTAACACGTGCGGACATGTGACAGGAGCAGTCGCTCGTCATCCAAGTTTGATACGATGACGTGATTTGGAACGCCCCTCTCTGCACACTCAGCCCCCAACGGCCAGCACTTAGACAGCCTTGGTTAAAGAATGTTGCTGAATAAGAACCTTTTCAAAGGTTTTATGCGGAACTCTCAGCAACTCTCCAACGTGATCTCGAACAAGTCCACCTCGACCAACAGAGCTAAAGAAAATGCAAGGTCAACTATCGGTGGTTGAAGATGAATGCGTTATGCAATGAGTCCCACCGTGAAGCAATCCGTTGCCATGGCTTCCCGGCGGCCTGACGACGGCGTCAGTCGCCACGGTGTGCCTGGCACGGCTGAGCGTGTTCGCCCGTGTGGGAGCGTTAGAACAACCAGGTGGGAGGCTACGCTAACGCAACCCACCGCCTTCGCCGCGCTCGGCTCGCGCGCCCGCCGTTTCACCGAGTGTGTCTGCGTGCGCTGCGCTCCCACATGAATAAATGGCATATATGCATCCTGCTCCCGGTAAAATACAATACAATAAAAAAAATCTAATCCCCTGGTCACGAGGGAGCCACTCTCAAAAGCAATTGAATTCATTTAATTTAGGCCCACGCCGTGTGTTTCGGCGAACCCGCTGCTTTGATACTGAACGTGTGCTTGGGTGACTTTAATTACTTTCCCGTCAAAGCGACTTACACGCCGCGTGTGCACCTCCATAAACATTTGGCTTTGCGTGCTCGCGTTGGGTTCCCGATCCCACGGGGAACGCGTTCGCAAGACGACGTGATAAGGGCTTGAGGAAGGTCACGTGGAGGGCTCGGAGACGAATCAGTAAATACGGCCCATTTCTGCCTCCGTGATGAAAATAGAAGACGGGTGGGGGGGTGGGGGGGTGGGGGGCATAGGAGAGTTGCGGCGCACGTGCTGCATAGACTGTACACACAGAAACCCAAAACTGCCATGTGGGGACATATAGAAGAAAAAAACAAACACCAAACAAGACAAAAGAAAAAGAAAAATTGAAGCTGAACGAGAGATAGGAAGTGGTTAGACGACGCTACATCCCCACCAGCTCCACCAGGAAAATATGTCTGATAGGAAAACATTACTCCCGGATGAGAGAATACCCCGGCCAGGTCTACTGGCTCTAATGGCTCTCAGCACTGGAGCAAAGAACCCAATGCTTCTCCATTAGCCATGGGATCGATAGATAGTATGTTCATATATGGCTTAGCTTTTTTTCAAGCAATATAACCTGATAGCACTAAATACCAGGAAAAAAATGATTATTTTGTATCTCGTTTACAGCACTTGTTACAAGACAACACTACACATTTATGTTATTAGAGTTAAAAAGGGGTGAAGAAAAAGGTAATATCTAACATGGAATCCCTCAAATACAACCACGATATTTCCCTTGCTCTATCTACCATTCATGTCACTCACGGACAAAAGGGAATACCCAGTAAAGAAACGAACTGTAGCCTGAGAATATACAAACATAACTGGATCGTGAGCGTGGTCTGCCTCTGTGTGCCGGCACTAACACCAGCTCTCCATCCAGTAATCAGAGGGGAGGTTGACGTGCCCAGCGGAGGAATGTGTGCTGACGACAGACCGCCTACATATGTCATGCCTGCAGCCCTTCCTCCATCTTTTGTTGTTTTGACTACGACCTAGCACGATTCCACAGTTGCCACGGTAATTTGGCCATTAGAGACACCTTTGTGGTGCTCCCGTATGATGGTATCTATGGCAACTCGGTACGACTTTGCAGCTGTTCGAGGTGCAATGACTTATCCCGAGTTCCCAAGTGTATATAGGGAAAAGAATGGACATAAATCGGGCAATCTTCTTGGCTTTGTTTCCTTTTACCATTCCTCATTCCCTCATTCCACCTTTACGTTGATGGGTGAGTCTGCTCTATAGTGCACGTTCGGTGCACGGTCTGTTCAAGGGTATTAGAACGTGTTTTCAGTCACACACGCACACACACACACACACAAACACATCCACACACACACACACAAACACATCCACACACACACAGACACCCACACTCATATGTTTAGACAAAACCAGTGGTTATTTAATATCATGCCTTGTGCTACCGTTGACTGGCATCCGCAGCCCGTGGAGGAGGATTCATCTCAGAGTATTCCGGAGATGATAACAACAACACAAATAATACTTTAATTATTTATAAAGCCCTTCTCAAAACTCTGTGTGTGTCAAACAATGCAATAAAATACTATAGCAGTGATTATTATATATGCATTTGACAGACAAAAGGCAAAGTGTGCAAAACAATCAGAGGACTGACTCATGTGGGGGGTTTTATATTCAGCTGATTATGAAGGGAAGTTTGGATATAGGGCTGTAATTTTTTTGTGCAGATAGACTAGGCTATTTGAGAAGCAAAAAGGAACAGGATGTTTACGTGGTCAGTTATGACACTTCACGTCATTCTACATGTAACACAACACCCGAATGCGCTGTATGGATGTGGATGAAAATGTGGGGATTCCTTGCGGCTCGCTGGTATACAAAAACATAGGTTTTCTGCCACTGACGAATGTCTTATTTAAGAATCTCTCCGAGACATGTTAATTGCAGAGCTGACTTGTAATGCAGTGCGGTGAGCTGGAAAAGTTTGGCATCTGTGCTGCTCCCACTGTCTGCTAAAGTCTTCTCCAAGACCAGAGACTGGAACATACTGTTCCAATTAGAAAGATAACGTTAATATTATACACATCTGTTTTGGTCTGAATAATATTTCAGATTTCACAATAATTACGGTATACCTTGAATATCTTGTTTCATTCATTCCAATTTACTAGGGAAAAGATGAACAGCTTTGCGTGTTAAATTACCTGTATTGACAATAACGTCAGTTATTTTTTTTTATCCAGGTCTAAGTCTGTCTATATGACACATAGTGTAGTGTAGTCTTGTTGGCTGTGAAGCACCATACATTTATTTTAAATACTAAACAGCGGCACAATCACACCTTTGAGTAAACGTGACTCAAGGCTCGTCTCCTTGAAACACACCGTTTCTCCAACGTCGTTTGCTCAAGCGACGTGACATGAGTAATCCATAGCATCCTTGTATTTCCATTGCGTTCGACTCAGGGTCATAGGTCATAGGTCATAGGGTCAATGCATTGCGTTCGACACAGGGTCATAGGCGCCCAAAGAGGGAAGTTCTTTATACCGGCCAGCTTTAACCAATCGAAGCTGTCCTATTCTTCTTCTATGAATGAGCCAAGGACACGTGTCTTAACAAGTTTACTTATTTGTATGCTTTATTTTTTGCTAAAACCAGTATGGTAACATGTGAAAGTGTTCCCTCCATATCGCTCGGAGAAGTAAATTATATCGTGTTTAATTGCAACATAGTGGATACCAACGTTATTCCACAATCATGGACAAGCTGGGTTCCCTAAAGTTAAGGTAGATAATGCAAGATTTGAGCGGTACCCGTCCTTTGCTGCTTCTTCCCTTGCGAAAGGAACAGCTGCTTTTCCAGCTGGAGAGGGTGGGGGCACCGCCGGTGATGGACGAGGGAGCCTGCAAAGCACGCGCACGTGATTGACAGGTCATATTTTAGAAAGAGCAAGCCTAATTTATTAAGAGCATTAAGAGCAATTTAAAAAAGGCAGATTCTATTGACAAAAGCGCTTCTCGTTTTTCCCTTCTGAGATGATTATCAATAATGATAGATGGCGGTGGGCATTGACGACTAAATTGTTAAGGGGGAAAATGTCTGTGGCGAGAAGTGCCCACCCTATCTTTAGGAGAATGTTTGTGAAGTGGACAAGGTGTGCGTAAGTCCAGTCTCTTTTTTTTTTTGTAGTAGTAGTAGGAGGTCATTCACAGAAAGATAAGTGGACAGTTTTTCCAATGCTTTGCCTCTTATCTCGCATTTTCGAGAGAGACCAACCAATCCTGACATTTTAATTTAAGATAACTCGGGGTAATTTGTGTGAGCAAGACCTTATGTGCTATTTAAAAAAGATTATAAAAATGCCAAGCGCTCAACAAAATAGTTTTGTCAGGGACATTATAATTGTTGTCAGTTTTGTGTTTTTTTTACACAAGGAAGACAGTCAGATTATTCCAAATGCCATTTTAGTTTTGTTATAGCTCAATTCTCATTATTTCAGTATTTTAGAACGGTTTACTAAGTATTATGAGAGTGAAAAATACAGGCAATATTCTTTTAAATTCCAGCAGCATATAATTGATGACACGCTGTTTATATCAGGCAGTTCAACCTCTAATTTAGATTCTACTAGACATCTAAAACATCCCAAATCTCTAAATAGCCATGACTCCCTGTCTTCTTCCAAACCTAATGGTACATGGACATGCCACTTATAAATACAGTTCAGAGTATATAAACATTATGTGGTACAGATTACCAGCAAGGTTAAGGCATCTTACCTACGCAGCCCCTCACACGTGGTCTCTGGCCCCTACATATTCAGTACATCCACCCGCAGTAACCCAACCACTTGCCCCCCCGCTGGTATCCTGCCTGCTGCTTGAACCAACTCCCTGAGAGAGTTAACATAGACTGACAACAACACCCCATAATGAATAAAGCCTCTTTTTTTCATTTTTTTTTTCACGGTCAACGTTGTCACTGCTCAGCGTGGCGGTCCCCACGGACACCTGCTGCCGGTGGCGACGGTGTCGGTAAAAATTTAACGGTAGATAGGGAAACAAAATGTGTCAAACATCCGCCATTTGCAATGCAAATGCGCCCGTGTCTTCGGGGAGACCACACTGGCGCTGGATGCATATGCAACACCCGCCTCCTCTTCATCGCTCTCATTAGAGCACGCTCCATTTTTTAAAGATGCTCCTGCATTTCATGCATTTTGATGCGCTAGCACGCGCGGCATCGCCAGTAGGCGACGCGAACGCTCGCTCGACTCCCGACGCCTCGCCGCGCGGCGCCGCGCACACGCTAAACCGATGAGCGCGCGTACGCAGCCGAGGAAGGCCTCCGCAGCGGGCCACGTCGGCGTGCTGATAGGGAAGCCTGTTGACACTGCGCCCGTCACTCGCGGCTCAGGTGGCGGGTCATTGGACGGCGTTTGAAATCGCGACGTGCCGTTTTCCATCATTCCACTCCGTGTGCTTGCGAGCGACGGTGCTTGGTTGAACCGCGACGCGGCTTATGGGTGACCTGCACTGTGCTAGCGAAACATGCAGTTTGATTTGATTTGGTATCCTGGCTTACTCTCCTCGATGCCCCGTCTGTGTTGGACACTAGCATAAACAGCATCGTGTCTAAAGTCTTACATCACAATTACAATCTGCAGGAAAGTACAGCCATGGAAAATAGGGAAGCAAATCTCTGGGGATTGAATACATACAAAATTGGGTTTACAGGTACCCTGCAGCTTACCTCGTACTCATTCTGGGTAAGCTACCTACATTCTTTGAAACAGCACCTACTGTACATGACAGTCAGCTTGTGTACAATCGCAAAAAAAACGAAAAGATATACTGGATTACATGAAAGATTAGTGGCTGAGAGGTGAGAAATGAGTGGACACCTGAATTGATTTTAGCCGGTCAGTCGAGCAGGGCACAAAGAGAAGAAAAGCCTGTTTGTGCGTGTGTGTGTGTGTGGGGGATCTGATGGCCACTTGTGTCAGAGAGGGAAGGCGCGACATATGGGCTGGCGATTAGGCCTCGTTTGTCGGCCATTACACCAGCGGACTGTGGCGGTTATCGCTAGGTAACCGCTGACGGCCATGTGCCGGTCATAACAGTAATGGCTCCTGATAGCGAGGGCTTGAAAATTACTCTTCGTACGTCTGTGTTAGTGGAGGTTTGATTAGCCGCCTCAGTGTGTGGGTGTGGGCTCCTGCCTCAAGACAATGTGTTCTTGTAGATATAAAAGGGTTTTGATACTGAGTGCGTTTAGAAGGATGGCAGCGGTCGGCGGTGAGGTGTCCTTCCTGACTGTCAAACACGCCTTTCTTCTGAGATAGGTCTGTTTTGTTTGCCTGTGGACCCAACAAACAGTTGGAAACCCCCGGAGGTCGGAAAAGGTCACCCGACTGTAAACGAAGAAAAGGTTTATGTTGTAGGTGAGGGATGGGTGGGGGGGGGGGGGGGGGTGGGGGGGGGGGGGGGGGGGGTTGAGGTGGTGAAGAGCGGAGAGTTGTGGGGTTTGGACCGGTGTCGGAGGAGTTTGACATGTTTACGAGTGCAAGGCGGAGACACTTACCAAAGGAGCCGCTGTCACCAACACGCCCTGTCGTATCGACATCAATTTCACAGTCTGGTGGCGGCGTCATCAAGCATATGAATGGAAAAGCTGCTATTGATTCCACACGTTTACGCCGCTGTCTTCCAAGCACCGTCTTCTAATGCAAAAATAAGCTGGGACCTCTCAGCCGCGGCAACCCCCCCCCCCCCCCCCCTCCCCCCCCTCCCCCCCCCCCCCCATCCCCTACTCAAAATGATACAAATACTCTTCTGGTTTTTGTTTTCGGAACTGGCACTCTGCCAGTCTACCGGATCAGATAACGCATCTGTCAATCTACAATCCGTCAGCACAGAACAGGGAAATAGGCAGTCAATTATATAGTGATTTTATCTGTCTGCGGCTTGTTCCATCTCTCACTCCCGAAGTAAATTAATGAATGCACAAACGGTGTGACATAGGCATACATGTACAGCGCATGCATATGCATTTAGGTATCTGACAATGTATGTACAGTGTGTCTGAATGCCTGAGTTCGTGCATATATCACAATGATCCAATTTAGCCAAAAGTGATCCGAGTCAGTGTTGATAGTCTAGATTGCCATGCCGCTTTGACTAAGCTATAGTTTGCATTGAAATACACAGCTTAAACCCCTCTTATCCATGCATGGCTAGCATGGATTGATAAGTAATTGGCTTGGGCATATCTCAGCATTGCTCCAGGACAGGCAGATTCTGTGCTGAGGAGTCTCTTTTCCAGCCAGGGTAGCTAGCGGTGATGCTAACGGCTTGTAGCTGGCACCAAAGCTGGGAATGCCGGGAGTGAGGTCTTGTCATACCTGCCCTCTGCTGCTGTTTCTCCCAGCGCACGGCTCCACACAGCAGCTTGGCAGCGGGCACAGACAGAGAGAGCAGCCTCGGGGGGAGCCAACAGACAAGGTTCAATATGGGATGGGGCTGGGGCCGGAGGACACTGTGTAATTCACATGTTTAATGCACGCAGAACAATGTTTTTACACACACACACACACACACACACACACAAACACAAACATTCAGTACACATAAAAAAACACATGCAAGCACACATATGCACATACCCACACGTGCTGTTTGCAGGCACATCAATGAAAGAAATGTGCCACCACTCAAAACCGACACCATAGTGAGGCACGCATGCATGAAGCTCTCTGGGTGTGTCTCTCCCCCCCAGCAGTCTATGTATGCTGAGTCATACATGCTGTGGGCCACCCCACCCCCCCACCCCCACCTCCTGAACCAGATGGGGCATGACAGTTACGAGCGTTTAACTATGGATGTGCGCTTCCGTAACAGATTCCCAACCCGGCGACATGGGAACGTCTCGCACTTGTACATTGAGATGATGTACTCCTTTAACCCATTTGGGAACGGGATCCCGGAACATGCCGTCTTCCCTGCGTGCGGCGGGAGGAAACAACGTGTTCCTGGATTTCAAACCCCCCGGCAGCGTTCCCTGCAGCGGTCCCCACAAAAGGGTCCCAACCGTTCCCGACCGTTCCACTTTGTTCATTGCTGTGGAAATATGTGGGCCACGCATGGTCCATAATAGCAGTACATATAGGTCGACGAGGGTGTTCATTTTGTTTACCCTCTCACCTTGGACGAGAGGCGTTGCCAGGGGTTTTTCAGGGGACCCTCCCAGGTGTTTAGGGCTGAGTGATAGTTACAGCGTCGTTTAACATTCCCTCAGACACACTCCGTTTCCTTTTTCCGTGATTGCTCTCCTCTCCACAGAGAGAAGCCCTCTGAATTCATCGCTATTATTACCCCCAAATTGTATTTTTTTTTTTCTTTCAAAGGGAATATTGGTTCTCCCTCCGTTTGTTTTTTTTTCTCATGGAGAGGCTCTCGAGCGGAACGAAAACACACATATTTCCAGGAGAATTAATTGAAAGTAAACTGTGTCCACCGTGTTGATTTTGTCTTCTGTAAGTATTTGGCCTAGCCGAGGAGCGTCTACTCGTTCCCACTGAACAGCCGTATTACAGTTGGAGCATGTCGGAGGACAATGAAGAGGGGGCGCGTGCGGGTCAAGAACAGCGCACTCCAGACTCCTACAGACCTAGGAATGCCTAGACTTTTTTCATTGTACGTAGCTCTCCGCAGTGTACTATCAGCATGGCTTTGTTGATTCGGATCTCTGCGCCCATATATCTCTCTCGCTGTCCCTTCGCCTCTCCCTTTAATATGTTCTTTAAACACCTTTCTCTCTCCGTGCCCTTCTGTCCTGCGTCTTCTCGTTAGATAAGGCCTTCTAAGGGCACAATGGGCAGTGGTGAGTCAGTCCCCAAATCCGGCCTCTTCATAGTCCAGATGTGAATGGCAGATGGATGGGTGCAAGTTGATTTCTTTGAATCCTGGCTCAATTCCTAACCTCACCAGTGGTGCAATCCACATGCTGGCACGCACACACACACACACACACACACACACACACACACACACACACACACACACACACACACACACACAGAGAGAGAGAGAGAGAGAGACACACACAGAGATAATCACAGACACACACAGTCACCTTGGTCCCCTATGATGTCATTTCAACTGCGTTAAGCTTCTATTATAGTAACCCCTTTCACTCTCTCAATCTATTTATCTACGTATCTATATATTATCAAAATAACATCACATTTCAATTTCTTACTGTTTTTGTGTGTGTGTGTGTGTGTATTCCCCCTCAACCAGGGGAGCTCTCTGTTCATGACATTGATTGTAGTGCTTGCGTCTGTATAATTGTTTTTTACCTCTCTGGGAGTTCAGAGAGGGGTAATAGCATTGGGTTATGAATTCATAATGGCATCATTTTCATACAGATGGCAGGGTAATAGCTACTATAGGACGGCGATCCCAGAGTTAAAGTGACATTGCGGACACACACACACACACACACACACACACACACACACACACACACAGGGTTCTAATCACACGCTATGGAGAACTTGGTAGAACTGTCGGTGGGCTGTGCTGACGGCCAGACAGTTGATCGCATGGTGAACTCAATCTCCCAGCTGTGACGTACTACAGCGGATCAAGTAACATCATCATTTAGTCTAGCGGTTGTTACAGGCAAATGTGCCAAGTGGTCCTTTTGCTTCAATGCACATGCTCAGTACTAACTTCCATTGTATGACTGCAACTTCACATGGATAATTCTAACTTGTCCCGCGATTTGGACGGATCTGTCGAAGTGTCTCTGCTGACCTGTCAATCACGCACTTTTTACTTCCCTGTCATGAGTAGTAGTATTATTATAGTAAAAAAAATGTGACATGAAAAGTGGCTCCTATGCAATTTGCTGAATCATTCTCCTGTTCTTATTTCCTCGCTCTCTCTCCCCCTTAGTTCTCCCTTAGATTGTCTGCCTCTTTTTCAATATCTCTCCCCCCTCTTGGTCTCTCCCCCTCTCAGTCTCTGCCTCTCCCTCTCTCTCTCTCTCTCTCTCTCTCTCTCTCTCTCTCTCTCTCTCTGTGTTGCTCTCCACAATGAAGAGAGGGCTTAGTCAGCTGGGATCAGAGCGACTGTAATATCCCCTCAGCCCATGGCGGCATGAAATAATGTCCCTCCCCGCTCCCCCGGGCGATGATGAATCCCTCGCCCATTTAGCTGAATGCCGAGTTATCATGTGGCCTATTTATCCCAGGGTATCCATGTGCATTATTTAGCATGAGGCGGGATCCCCACTGGTCGCGGCTTCTTAAACCCTGCAGGGTCTGTCATTCACGGGTCCTTAGGCCGGGGGGTCCGGATTAGAGAGGAGTCTGTTGGTGTGCGGGGGGACGTGTTTGATACGAGGACAACACCAGAAAATGCGGCGGAAAATGCCTATCTGGTGCGGGGGGCAGGGGGGGGCGATACTGGTACCACTGATATGCTCGAGATCATTTCTGTTCTCCCTTTGTTCAGATGCCTTCTTTTACACCATTCTGTGTCTCCCTAACCCCCCCCCCCCCCCTTTCTCGCTACCACACAGACACACACATACACACACACACACACACACCCACACACTCTCTGTGCAACTCTGTCAGCGGTGTAATAGACTTGTCAGAGGGCACTTGAGCGGTGTGTGTGTGTAACGGAGAGGCGTGTGTTAAGCTGTGCTGCTCCGCCGATTGTTTGGCCGTGGGGGGCGGATTGTTGCCGTGTCAACGCGATAAATGGCGTTATTCTGCCTGATCCACCCGTTACAGCCCTCCAAAAGGTACCATTGCCAGACACCGAGGTTTGCTCTCTGGCTGTGGGGACACGTTGGTCTGCTAGCCCTTTTGTGTGTGTGTGCGTGCGTATTCTGTGTGTGTCCGTTTTGCAGTAGCGTTTTTGCATGTCGTTCCCTCTGCATTTGAGCCATGCACAGAGCATGAGCGCTATCCTGCCTGTGGGGAAAAAAAATGCATGCGGAACAATACAAAGCTTGACTCATGGCCTAGTTAACCAGCCAAGCCTATGGATTTATGACGTACGACTGAAGTCACCTAGCCCAGCGATCCGGCGGGATTATTCTGCTTAGCTGGAAAGAACATCTTGTTTTGTGTTTGTTTTGCATTTTGATGGTGGTGTAAGCCTGCAGTCCTTCCATATCTTTTGCTCATATGTTTTACTCATTTAAACTATGTTTGTTTTTACCATTGGCACTATAATACGATTATTTTCCCAAGTTGTTTTGAAGTAATATGTTTACAAACATCCGCACCTGGGAATAGATGTATTCACTGGGTTATTTATATGTCGCACCTTTTGGAACAGTGCAGTTCAAACAGCTGACCTTGGCTTTTCAAATCCACCGCGTTCATTTCCACACTGGTGTGAGTGGCGTGGCTGTGGCGTCAGCGCTGTAGGTCCCTGTGCAGCGGACGTAGCTCTCCACTGCTCCCTCCTCCGACTTCGAATCTCTCTCTCCGGCGGTCCTCCCCGCGAAGTGGCAGCTCGACCTTCCGCAAATGTCAGCCGGGCGTCAACCGTTTTTTTCTTGGTTCTTGGCCTTTAGTGGAGAGAGGCAGGTAGACTTGAGGGTGAGTGGGTTGGTGGTGGTGGTGATGGTGGTGGTGGAGGGTGGAGGGTCTGTTGGTTATCATGGTTTTGGGCTTTGACTCGGGCGGACTAAGTGGACGGACCCCCCCCCCAGGAGCCTTCCTCTTGGGAGTCAAGTCAAACCCGCGCTCCCCGTTGACAAAATCCATCTCCACATCTCCCTTTCGGCAAAGTCCCCCTAACCCATGACAACAACTAGCACATCTCCCCATCTTTCCGTCCTACCGGAAGATAAAGGTCCAGCTGGCCATCGCAATATTATGTCCTTGCTCAAAGTACAATATTCATCAAAAGATGATTGGAGCTTTAGGATGTCCATCTGCCGGTCACCGTGGTACCCCGAAGATTGAAGGTGTTCCATGTGCATTAAGCCCTGAGAAGACCCCTCCGCCCCTCCCGACATACATACGTACATACACACACACACACACACACACACACACACACACACACAGTGCACGCACACACACACACACACACACATACATACATACACACATACACACACACACACACGCACACACACACGCTATTCGGTTGCATAACCGCAGGAATGTTTGCTTTGGGTGCCAGGATAATGGAGTAATTCCAGAGGGAGTTTGACGCGACAGATAGGATCTTAATGTTGTCAAATCCGCCAAACGACGGGATGTATATCAGGGCTGAGAATGAACGAGGGCGCCTGATCTCCCCGCCATGGTCTCTCCGATAGCATCGGCGCAAATGGGAGCTGAAGCTATTTACTTAGCTTTGCATCAGGTCTGACGGATTCCCGGCTTCGTGCGCAGGTTCTCTTTTGGAATGAGGATGAGTTGTTGTGTGCGGAGCTCGTCCCAGGGATATGTTGATGGGGAGGAAATGGAGACACGGAACGTACGATCACAGTGAAATCTGCTCCCGAGGTTGGTTTGTTCTGTAATACAACGTTATAGGTAAAGATACATTTCTTTTTTTTCTTCATCTTTATTGACAGACAGCAGGGTCCATTAGAAGAACATACAACATAAACAACAACACAAACAACTGAGTCACATAACATACATAGATCAGTAGTACTACTTACTCCTTCAACAGACATTGATACCAATGCTTCCACATAGGGGATTGATACCGCACTACACTGAGCTTAGGATCGACCAGCAGCTTTATTATGGAGTTCTGCGAATCATTCAGTCTACATATAAATTTGTACATCAAATTCCTTAACAGAGCATGGAAAGAATAGGTTCTTGCACCACTCCACTTAGGCTTTCTAAGTAAAATCCTCAAACAGTCATTGTAGGCAACTCTAATCTTATGAAAGCTTGCCCTTTTAAACTTCACCCACAGACTGGCAGTATACAGCGGAGTGCAATAAGCACGAAACAGACTTATTTTGACATGATCCGAACACATATTGAATTTCCTAGCTAACATGTTAGCTTGAGCATATAATATTCGGCACTGCCTGTACATGTCATCGCCATCATACAATGTGTCAGTAATGAAGTGCCCCAAATATTTTTATACCACACCGTGCAGAATACAGGCAAAACAGACACATCATTACAACAACAAAAGACAGCGTAAAGCGGATGAGTTGAGGGACAGTGAGGGAGTCGAGAGAGCTTTTTTGGACGTGACCTTTTACAAACGACTGCCAGTGACAGATTGGCTAAGTGCCTTTGAGAAGGAAAAAAAAAGCAGAAGTCATAAAAAACATTCTGAATCCCCAAGCAGGCCTGCAGCCACGGGGAGGTTTGGGGGGGGGGGGGGGGGGAGTAAACAAGATGACGGCTGTGCTCCCTTATTGACTGACGCGGAGACGAAACAGGGTTTTTAAAAACACTGCGGCACCCCCCCTCCCCTCCCCCTCCCCGGGGAGAATGTGCAAAGGTCATCTGCAGGTAACGGCCGTAACAGGACTCTGTTCTGAATGTCAAGTTCCAGAAAATGGCTTGGGTTCACCGTGACACTCTCACAGTCTTCCTTAAGGAACTCTCTAGAATGACACGCTCATTTGAATGCAAACAGCCGTATTAATGAGGATGACTCACATGCGCGCAGACACGCACACGCACACACACACACACACACACACACACACACACACACACAGGCACACAAGCACACACACGTAGACACAGCAATCACCTCCAGGTGTCACCTTGTACTCCACTGTCTTTTTTTTTCTTCCTCATGTGTTCTCTCTCACTTCGTCGCTCTCCCTCTCCTTCCCTCCCTCTCCCTCTCTATCTCTCCCTCTCTTTCTCTATCTCTCCCTCTCTATCCCTCCTGATTGAGTGATTTGTCAGAGTTCTTATCATTCCGGCCGGTTTCCCCCCGTTGCTCAGTGGTTCATGAATATTCCCGATGTGGGCTGAAATGTTTGGAGCGTCGCCGGCGTCTGGGGGTCAAGTGACAGGCATGGGAATTTAGTGCTGACCGGCGCCGTTTCAGAGGCGGAGAAAGAGAGATCAATAGCACGGCAGACTTGGCAATGTCACTCCACGTCCGCGTCTCAATTTTCTATTTCAGACACGCACTTACTTGCTAAGCCACCAACATGCGCACACATTGTTTTGGCACACATTACCCTACGCAGATGGAACGAGGCCCGTCATCCTGTTTAGGAAAATGCAGAAGAATACCTTTTTTTTTCCTTTCATTCCTGACGAGCAAGCGTAAAGAGAAAGAGATGAAATGTCTTCATTGACACCCTATCCATTTACCAAACATTTATTTTCCCCTAATTTGGCTCCTTTTCCAAAATCCGCTTGTCTAAGTTGTTACACACACACACGTGCGCACACACACACACACACACACGGACCCACTCAATCTCTCTTGCGACCATGAACTTAACTGTTCGGTGTGATTAATTAAGGCTAGCCATTGGAGAGGGGAAGATGGAGTAGTCTAATCAACATGACTTTGGAGAAAGAGAGGAGGAAGAAGAAAAAAAAGAAACTTTACTGACTTGGAATAGATGAAGTTGCCAGGGGTTATTATCCTCTGAATATGTTCTTCGGAAAATAATCGGAAGGGGTGTCGAAGTTGGTCTGGGCAGGGACTTGCATGACCCAATATACCAATATATTTATTATGCTCTGTGGCCAGATAGAAGACGTCAAGTCACCTTGTAAGGATGGCTACCAAGGTCACGCTCCAGCCCTCGCCTTATAAGGATGGCTACCAAGGTCACGCTCCAGCCCTCGCCTTATAAGGATGGCTGTCAAGGTCACGCTGCGACCCTCGCCTTATAAGCATGGCTGTCAAGGTCACGCTGCGACCCTCGCCTTATAAGGATGGCTGTCAAGGTCACGCTGCGGCCCTCGCTTTATAAGGATGGCTGTCAAGGTCACGCTGCGGCCCTCGCCTTATAAGGATGGCTGTCAAGGTCACGCTGCGGCCCTCGCCTTATAAGGATGGCTGTCAAGGTCACGCTGCGGCCCTCGCCTTATAAGGATGGCTGTCAAGGTCACGCTGCGGCCCTCGCCTTATAAGGATGGCTGTCAAGGTCATGCTGCAGCCTTAACATACAGGTTTGTTTTCAAGGTTAGCCCCTCAGAGGTTCCAAAAAAACGCAGAGCCAGAACGCCAAAATAACAGCATAGTGCCCACATTGCCTGCCAAACCTCGATACAGAGCCGCTAATAGCACCGGTCTAACTGATAGGAATGGAGAAAGCAATGGAGGCAGTCTTGAGTAGCAGCAGTAGCAGGCAGCCAGTGAGGCCAGCATCCTCCTCCGTGTCCTGCACCCCCCCCCCCCCCCCCGCGTCTCTCTGTCTCTGCCCCAGCCCAGCCTCGTCCTGCTCACCCATGTGAGAGCGAGCGTTCGCGGGGAAGCGAGCGTTAAGACGTCCCCCTGCTTTAGGGGCATTCCAGCTGCACAAATCAGCGCCGACGCGGTGCCCGGCGATCCGACGGGGAACGACAAGGATGGGAGGTCGGGACAACAAAACGCAGCAGCTTGCTCCTGACGGGAGGAACACAGAGAGACGTTCTAACGATACTCTTCTGGGTAGGGAAACAAGCTCCCACGTCCCCTGGAGCTTGGCTATACTTCCTGGCTGGAAAGAGGATGAGGGGAGACGAGGAACTAGACAGGCTTCCCGGCCCCGGCCCTGGCGTTTGGAGCGTAGCCCCGTGGGGTCGGGGGGTTGTCGGGCTGGCCAGAGAGTGACCGTTTGTGTGTGACGATGGGGAGTGAGCGACGAGAGGGACGCGTGGTCGGCGGCAGTGGGCAGGACCTTTTTCCGTTTTGCATTTCCTGTTGCAACGGAGCCGGTGTCGGACAATTGTGACCACCGCCATGATGGCGCGCAGAGCAAAACGTACTCCATGCTAATGCCATCCGCCGTGGGCAATTTTGTTTTTGGATAATGGCACAATTGGTCATTTATGCATTCGTGGTCATTTTCAGTAGTACGCTCTGCCCATGCATTGTTGGTCTCGTACTCATTATCTCTTTCCCTTGCTGTACAGACATTATCGAGGAAAATCTGCTCTCTCTCTCGCACACACACACACACACACACACACACACACGTACCCATACACACACGCACACACGGAACACACAAAAGCACAGTAGCGGCATGCTGTTCCCCCATCATATCCCAATTTAGCAAACAATTTTTGATTCTATTAGATGACCTGTCGGAGAGGTCAGCTTTGTGCGTGTGTCTGAGTGTCTTTGGCCTACGTGTGTGTGTGTGTGTGTGTGTGTACGTGCGTGCCCGTGTGGCCGCGTGCGCGCGCCTCGTTCTCCTGAGGTGTAATTACCAGTGCAGCAACGGGAGGCGAGGCTTCTGGAGGAACGACCGGGGAACAGGTGGCCGAGGACTCTGTGGATGTCTGGCTGACAGTAATTGGTCCTCTAAAGGAGGGACATGCGGGGGAACATGTGTACCCCCGAGGAGAGAGAGCAGGGCCGGGGGGGGGGGGGGGGCTTCACGGCAAGCGCCACGGCTGGCCCTCCTGGCTGTCCTCTGGATCCCAGACAGAGACATAAGCACAGCCCCTCTACATGGGGGCTTTTCACTGGTTCACTCGATTCTCTATTACGGCAAAGGGGGTTTCTGCACGTGTGTGTGTGTGTGTGTGTGTGTGTGTGTGTGTGTGTGTGTGTGTGTGTGTGTGTGTGTGTGCGTGTGTGTGTGTGTGCGTGTGCGTGTGTGGGATTCATGGCTACTTATTCATGACAACGCACACTAATACGTCTTCATACGGCGTGTGTTAGTGTGCGCGTATGTGTGTGTGTGTGTGTGTGTGTGTGTGCTTGTCCACCCCGTGCACACGCGTGTGCTTGCACATCACTTTGCATCTCAATGTGTTTATCTCTCGTGGAGCCAGTGTGTAGTGTTCTCCTCGATCAGCACTTCTCAGCCAATAGTGTCCCGTCAGCCGAATGATACTGAACCCGTGGCATTTCGTGGGGCTCGCGTGTGTGTGTGTGTGTGTGTGGGGGGGGGGGGGGGGGGGCTCTCCCTCCAGAGTGGAATTAGTCTGGGAACGAGAGTCAGCCCAGAGCACAAGACAACGGCCCAGGAACCTGTGCTGTCGGGGAGCCCGCTGTTTGAGTGCCGGGGATCTTGGTGAGGTCCGGGGTTCAGGCCGACGTGAACTCTTAGTAATGAAACCACAGGGTGACTTGGTTTTTTAATATCACTGAGGATATGTGCTGGGGTTGTTCCATTGAGCCAGGCACTAAAGGTCAATGGTACTTTTCCCCCGTGCTAATGTTTGCTTTAATGGTTGCGTGTGGTTCTTTTTCTTTGCTCACCTCAACTTGTATCAAAGAAAATACACGGTTTTCAAACTGTTAAACACCCCATGAGCTTAACAACAGTGAATTACATTGAGGCTGAAATCAGAAGTTACTTTTCCATGTGTTTCGGATATAATCAAGGTTATCTCCACCACTAAAAATATATTTCACAGTATGACTTCACATACAATATCAACATTGCACATATTGCACAAACGTTTCATATTTGGCCAAGTAAAATAGGAGGAGAAGCATAAGAGAGGCAGAGCTGGAGAGAGAAAAGGAAATTAAATGAGAGAGAAAGGGGGGGTGAGGGGGAGAGTTTCAGAGAGAGCGAGAGAAAGAGAGACTGAGATAGAAAGAGAGAGAGAGACTCCAAGAGAGAGAGGGAACAAGAGGGAGAGTTTGAGCGAGGGAGAGAGCGAGAGAGAGAGAGAGAGAGAGAGAGAGAGAGAGAGAGAGGGGAGATAGATGAAGGAGAGTGAGTGACAGTCACACCAGTGAAAAATGAAGGGTGCAGTGAGTGAGACGCTGAGGGAGAGACAGGGAGCAATATAAACAGATAAATGAGTTGAGTGGGAAAAGCAAAGAAACACCGTTGCACTGGGTGGGCACACACACACACACACACACACATACACACACACAAGGTTGTGTCAGGGGAACAGGGAACTTTTATAGAAGTCCTTCCGGATCTTTCTGTGACACAGGAGCAGGAGGAATGAAAAGAGCTGAGCAGTAGCCAAGCTATATCAAGAGCAGGATCTAGAACAGGAGTTATAGCAGGAGCAGGATCTATAACATTAGTTATAGCAGGAGCAGGATCTATAACATGAGTTATAGCAGGAGCAGGATCTAGAACAGGAGTTATAGCAGGAGCAGGATCTATAACATTAGTTATATCAGGAGCAGGATCTATAACATTAGTTATATTAGGAGCAGGATCTATAACATGAGTTATAGCAGGAGCAGGATCTATAACATGAGTTATAGCAGGAGCAGGATCTATAACATTAGTTATATCAGGAGCAGGGTCTAGAACAGGAGTTATATCAGGAGCAGGGTCTATAACAGGAGTTATAGCAGGAGCAGGATCTATAACATGAGTTATAGCAGGAGAAGGATCTATAACATGAGTTATATCAGGAGCAGGATCTATAACATGAATTAAAACCGGAGCAGGTTCTAGAACAGGAGTTCAAAAAGCAGCAGGTTCTAGAACGTGAATTCAAACAGGAGAAGGTTTTAGAACGTGAGTTCAAACAGGAGCAGGTTCTAGAATGTGAATTCAAACAGGAGCAGGTTCTAGAACAGGAGTTCAAACAGGAGCGGGGTTCTAGAACAGGAGCAGGTTCTAGTACATGATTTTGAACAGGAGCGGGGTCTAGAACGAGACTTCTAACAGGAGAAGGAGCTAGCAAGCTTAGCGAGCAGGAGCGCGAGGCACGAGGGGAGCCGCCGCCGGAGTGCTCTCCCTGGAACAGACAGCGAACATATGCTGCCTGTCAGGCCACGGAGTTACTCCTTAGACAGTCTGACGAGCTCCTCCAAACAGGGGCTTTCAAAGTTCCCAAGCGCCGAGGCTGGGATGAGGGCTACAGGAAAACAAGCTTAACCCACTGCACGATGCGCCGAAGAGCTTTTGATTTGTAAAAGTGTGTTAGGCAAACATTCTTCCTTGAAAATGCGACTGCAAATGTAATCTTTGCGGCTCATTAGACGTGTGTGTGTGTGTGTGTGTGTGTGTGTGTGTGTGTGCGTGTGCGTGTGCGTGTGCGTGTGCGTGCGCGTGCGCGTGTGTGTGTGTGTGTGTGTGATGCCGGGATGTAAAGTGGAGGAATTACGTCTGTCTTAAGAAGTTGGAGTATACAGACCACTGTGATGCGCCTGATCATTAAGAGCACTTCCCAAACTTCCTTTCATCCCTCTCTCTCTCACACTCCCTCTCACTCACTCTCACTCATTCTCTCTCTATCGCCCTATCCAGCTGGCCATCGCCGTCTTTCAGCTCCACCCCAGTCGTTAGCTATGAAACAAAAAACCCCCACCATCAGCCTATCCAATCCAGCCAAGTCATTAAGAACACAAAAGCCAGAGGAACGGGGGAGAGGCGAGGCCTGATGAAGGAACATCATCGCCGTGGAAATGGCTTCCTCGCATCATTAGGCGTCGCCAAGACAACAGAGTGAGACCCGCGGTGTTTGCGCCGTATAAAACGCAAGCGTTCCACTTTAATCCAAACTATCGGGAGTTCTACCGAATTGCCGGTAAAGCACCAGTGTTTTTTTTTTGGGGAGATCGGAAGGTATTCCGAGCAGTGCCGCGCGGAAGCGTTTCCCTCGGAATGCCGCGACCCTTATGAAGTGACCATGTCATCCAAAGGCTGTTTTTTCTTGTATTGGTTTGGCCACCTGCCGCTCCGAGGCACACCAAAACGCAGACGCACCCCTTCAAGCTTTCTCTCTTTCTCACACACACACACACACACACTCCGACTTAAAGACGAGCAGGGAGGAGAGGAGAGAGATCCCTCTCTTCCCTCCTACACGCGTTGCCCTGGAACACAGGCGAGGGCAGAGTGAGCGGGTGGACAGTGTGTCGTGCCACGCCAACACACACGCGCGTACGCTCACACACGCATGTTGATACATGTGTTCGTATATATTGATACACACGCGAACACACTCGAGAGACAGAGCCAGATGGACCCTCCACAGTGACTCCCTCGCACTCACAGCGCCCATGTGACCTCGGCCGCCTGGGGTCCGGAATGGGACAGCATGTGGCCATAAGAAGCATGCACAAGCATTCACACACACACACACACACACACACACACACACACACACACACACACACACACACACACACACACACACACACACACACACACACACACACACACGCTGGTACACACACACACACACCTGGGTAGCCTATACAGAGCAGCGCAGCCCCTCGGCCGCTTGACTAGAGTCGTGCCTGCAGCCCCACCCGGAGAGTTCCTGGGCTCGGAAGGTGAATCGCGGATCTCCTCGCTCAAGGATTTTTTTTCATTTCCAAGGGGGGACTGGCGCAATGCACTTACTGACGTACCGTGGGCCGCCACGGCCGGCCAACCCGTGCTCGACCGTGCCAAGAGAATGAATCATACTTAAGAGGAGGAGGAAGATGCACCGAGTGCGGGGCTGGCGGTGCTTGGCGGTGATGCATCGACTCGGGCTGCTGGTCCCCAAAGGCTCCGTCCTACCTCAGCGTGTGGCTGCCCGTTGCCATGGCAGACGGTGGAGTGTCACAAACGCACTGCGCTTTGAAAATGCCTGGGATATAAAGCCACTGTGAACATTTGAACGATTCTCTTCATTTTTTCTTTTTGACTTCCAAAGTCAAAAACGCGGACACGTGGCATTCGAGATGGTTTGCCGCCACGAGGGAAGCCGCAGCGCTGGTCTTGGATCTTACAATTGCGATTGCATTTTCCATCTCGATGTAGTACGTAACCTTTGATTTAATGTATTGCATATTATATACTGCATGTGCAGCTGACACTCACACCAAGCCGCCACCCCCCGCTCTGCACGCACACACTCACACACACACACACACACACACACACACACACACACACACACACACACACACACACACACACACACACACACACTTGGTGAGAGCTGTCAGAGAAAGATGCGAGTGGAGGAGAAGAAGGAAGGCTCAAGGGCGAGATAATAGGACGGCAG
This sequence comes from Galaxias olidus, assembly GCA_026901105.3. Classification (NCBI taxonomy): domain Eukaryota; kingdom Metazoa; phylum Chordata; class Actinopteri; order Galaxiiformes; family Galaxiidae; genus Galaxias; species Galaxias olidus. The sequence continues at coordinate 72,171 of JAPMUY010006033.1, read as the reverse complement.
AGTGCCCGGGCTCTCTGTTTTCCTCTCGGCTCGGCGCGGAAGAAATGGGAATGAATTGGCCCAACAATCACTCCTTCTGATACTTCCCCCTTCATCCCGGGATCCTTTCATCTCCCCACGTTTGATACTCCCGTCAGAAGGACGCCGCACCTCACTTTGTGTTTGACGAGCTGCCACTTCACTCCGCACGGATCCCTTTTTTTTTCTATTTTTTTTTTTTCTTTCTTTCTTTCTTTCTTTCTGATCCTCGGTTCAACTTCGAAACCGGGTCCGACGGGATCCGCGTGCACTCCGGCGGGGGCGCTGTCCGACCGACGGTCAGCTCGCTCGTCTCAGACCGTCCAGTCACGGAGCTGTCCGTCAGAGGGTTTTCACTTGTTCGTTGGAGACTTTTTTCTGACCGGTGGCCAAGAGGAGTTGCTGAACTGATGAGTCCCTCAAACTGAACACATAGAGTATTTTCCTGGATTTTTTCCTTTTTTGTCAACGCTGAGCTTCTTTTCCCAGTGCGTGGCCAGATAGCGAGGCGATGATTAGCCAAGATAGCAATCTCCTAAGCAGTGCTACCTCCCCTAATGCAAACCAGAGTTCCTGTGATAGCATTCCGCCTCCCCTCGTTATGCTCAACGGGGTGTGTGAATCATACTGATAAGGAAGAATTGTACACATACGCGTGCGCACACACACACACACACACACACACACACACACTAACACACACAGTAATACAGGCACACATGCACGAAGATGTACAGAGCGGAAAGTTAGACAGGAAAACACGGAACAAATGGCGATGAACAAACTCTCCGAGGCGTGTGAAAATAAACACTTCTGCCAGGCGGGATAAACAAAGTTGGTCGGAACCCATTGACTACATATTCCCAGCCTCCATGGCTTTTGCTGGTGCTGGTGGGGCTTTCGATTGGTGGGACTCAGACTTCCGTAAGCAGATGGAGGGCTGAGAGATCTCTGCCAAAGCTAAACCCAACAGCAGACATAAGCTACGGACGTCTGTCGACTTCTTGAAAGTTTTTTTTTTCCATATAGATTCAAAACTAGTGACGGCGTCAGGACATGATGTCACATGTTCTCTCTGCGTCATGTTCCCCAGCCGTGGAGAGATGACCTGTGTGTGTGTGTGTGTGTGTGTGTGTGTGTGTGTGTGTGTGTGTGTGTGTGTGTGTGTGTGTGTGTGTGTGTGTGTGTGTGTGTGTGTGTGTGTGTGTGTGTGTGTGTGTGTGTGTATGGGATGGCTCAACGTTAGCCCATAGGCACCCCTGCACAATGGGATGGTGGTAGGCGGTGTTTCTGTGCGGGTCAGCCGGAAAGCGTTAGGCTGGAAAGCCGGTTGAAACGGCCAGGCTACGCACACAACCGAATACAACAGAACAAGCGGAGGAGAGTGGAGCGCGAGGGAGTTGAACACAGGTAACGACGGAGCGCTGGACTTATGCCGGCGCGTGTGCAGCACTGGCTACGCTCCTGTTTTATTCAGCGCGTTTCGGTCCGGCGAGCGGTAGCTGAATCGTTAGGGGCTCGCTGCTTAAACGAACCCTTCAAGGCTGCGTTGCCGTGCCGCACCTGGTGTGGACGTGGCACTATATGCCGGGCCTCGCGTCAAAAAACAACAACAACGAAAAACACAATCTGCTCTTTCTGCTGACCGGCGTTAACATCCGTCGCGGGGCCCCTCTGCGGGGACGCGGAGCCACCGGAGGGGCCTTGACATTGGCACTCAGACCAACAACCATCTGCACTGCTACTGGGCTCCTGCTGGCTTCCTGGAGGCTCACACATACGCACGCGTGCGCACACACGTGCTCACACACACACACACACACACACACACACACTTAGGTGCCACCAGGTCTGTATTTCGACCAGGCCATCTGGCGTAGAGTCACCTGACAGGTGTAGTCGCAGAACTAGCCAAGCGAAATCGACTGCCCCTCCACTCTTCTCTTTGGGGGGAAAGGTTAAAGCACATAACACACACACACACACACACACACACACACACACACACACACACACACACACACACACACACACACACACACACAGACACACACACACACATGCACAGACACACACACACACACACACACAGACACACACACACACCTTCACAAACGCATAGGCAAGAAATTCATATCGTCTGTTGTAAATTCTGCTAATGTATTCAGATTAGCGTGAATACATTATAACCAAAGCTCGTAGAACACATGATTTAAAGGGACAAAGCAGCAAGCTATGAGCAATTTGTGCTGTCTGTTTATTTGAAACAACGGGTGCTTCAAGCAAAGTCATTTAGCCGTTTGTGGGTTTGATTTTTTTTTGCCGTGTCGTGGGTGGAGGTTGGTGCGTGTGTAAGGGAGAGGGCAATTGCATAATATAGGCTGTAATGAGTTAAAACGTTCTCGTTACAATTGCTGTTTACACTTCCGATGGAGTGAAAGGAGATGGAGAGAGAGAGAGAAGCAGAGAGAGAGAAGCAGAGAGAGAGCGTGAGACAGTGAGAGTAAGAGAGAGAGAGAGAGAGGGAGGGAGAGGGGGAGGCAGAGAGAGGGAGAGAGAAGCAGAGAGAGAGAGAGAGACAGAGACAAAGAGAAATAGAGAGAGAGAGAGAGACATAATAGATGGAAAGAGAGAGGCCTGTAGAGTTCCCAGTCACGGTGTCTCTGTCTGTGCTCTGTGCTCTGTTTGTGCTTTATGTAAGCCTTGGCAGATGTGGACTCCGGACGCGTGGCTAGAGCTTTGCATTCCTTCTTTTAATCCCTGCCTGCAGCAGACGCACTATTATCACACTCCATTTGCTCAGAGACCGCTTTAGAGAGAGAGATAGACGGGGGGGGCAAAGAGAGCCCACCCCTCCGTTGTTTTTTTCTCCGTCTGCACCTTTCATGACCGTCTTCCAACGGGTGCTTTGGCACGTTCGTACTCACACACCTTGTTCGCTAACGGCTTCTACATTCGTCTTAGTAACGACGTACGCGATGTTAAGTGACCGCACAAACCACAAAAAACATCAACGAACAAATGCTAAGGCATGGTCGCATCGACGCATCGAACGAATCAAATAATGTGTATTTCTATACAATCCAAGGATCAATCTGTTTAGACTGAACGTGACGCTGTATTGTATCTCAGAACCACACATTCAACGCGGAAGGACGTTGCTCCAGCGCTGCATGCTATCCACGGACATCCCTTTGTCATCCTGAGCTGTTTTCCGAAGATATAAGCTCCAGGGCTAGATACTGTGTGCTATGTATGGACATGGAAGAAAAAATGCTCTGAACGTCATCCGAGTTATAGTTACAGTTCAAGTGTGAACACCATATGACATTGAATGATTTTAATGTATTTACGGTTCTAGTTATGGTTATCCTAGGAGGGGAGGCCGCCTTACTGTACCTGAGGGCGAAATGAGGAATCGGGAGGAGAATGGGAACGTCAGCTACTGGAACAACAAGGATAACAAAACACAAGGGAGGAGATGTGTTGTGTAAAAATAGCCCCGCATGATGGAGATCTTTCTGGACTGAGCTACCGTGGCTTAGCCAGCGTCCTGACTCTGCACACGTATGCGCGCACACACACACACACACACACACACACACACACACACACACGCACACACGCACACACGCACACACACACACACACGCACACACACACACACACACACACACACACACACACACACACACACACACACACACACGCACACACACACACAAATGATGTGACGCGTAATCACGCAACGTTCTGAATCCAAACAAGTCAAGGCGTACGCCCACGATCGCACAGTGCAAACACGCGCTCGCGCACGCCGTCTGACTCAGCGCAGCGTGCCACGGCGTGCCCTTTAATGCCACGCGCGGGACTGAGCTTCGAGACGGCGCTTACGGAACACGTCGCAACAACATCAACCCTGAAATGATGTCAAAGTAAAAACGCTGAGTAATTCAGAGGGGCACGGAGGGCGATAAGGACGTAGGCGTATGGACATTCATATTTCACGAGGATGTATAACCATCTTGCGCTCATTCCTCCGCAGGGCTGCCTGCAGCGAGCTATTGGCTTCATGTTGAACGATTTATAACATCTAAAATATATATACATATCGTACATTTTCCCCCAACACAGTGTAGGAGCCCTCAAAAGCTCAAAAGTTTGAGTGGCGTTTTTTTTTAACACATCGGAGCTCTCACTTGGACACCAAAACGGAAGCCTTTTGATTTGACGGTGTCGCCTGGTCACCGATGTGTTTGGGCTTCTCGCTCCTCCTCCACTCCGCTGCCGTGTCGTAATCCTGCCTCCGGCCTCGTCCTGACAGCTCCGCGCGCACTGACGAGCGCGGACCACTGGCACAAGGTTGACTTAACGAGGGACATGTCGCCCCTTTTCGCACTCCCTGCCCCCACGAGGGAATAGAGAGGCGAATGCACGGCGCGAGATTGGATCTCTCTGATTGGAGGTGCCAAAGGGTGTGCCTTGGAGGGGGGGGGGGGGTGATGGTGGGGGGGGGGCAGGGGCGGGGGTGGCACCAATAATTCATCCTCGAAAAGCAGAGCGGCGCCGAGATCCTCCGTATCACACGGGATGATAGGCAGGCAGGAGGAGCGGTCAATCAGAGGCCCGCTGAGGGAGCCGTGCGCTCAGCTATTCATGGGCCTTGAAAGACTGCGCTTCTCTGCTGATAATAGTGGGGGTTTAAAGAGAAAAAGCACAAACGCATAGCCCATGATTTATATATTTTTTTTCATGCATATTGAATCTGCTGATGCACAGCCTTGCTACGGCGCCATAATTACTTTTGAGACACAAACACATGCGCACGCACACGCATACACACATAAAACACCGGTTTTTCCATCAACAGAAAAGTCTATTCAGTTTCGCCCGGCAGCCCAAAGTAAAGCAAATGCCTTGATTTCAACTTCAAAGACTTTATCAGCGTGGAACGAAAGAGCCTTCCAGTGCTAGCATAACGTGCCAAAAGAAACTCTCACACCGAGAGGTAGGCACGGAGGTCCAAAACGGCGTGGAAATTATAGTTTCAAAGGACAAACCCTTGTACGGGTGACTGCTTACTTTTTTAACAGTTTTTAGCTTCCAGCCAAATACCTGACTGACATTGGATTTGGTTTCATTCCCTAAGTTTGAAGCAACATGTTCTTTGACCATAACAACAGTTTTAAGTCAAGGCACAGTGTGTGCGCCTTCTAAGGAGATCGCCCTGGATGAAGATGTCCCCCAAAGTCCTCTTTACAAAACAAGCCCCATTGCCAGGCCACTTGAGATAAACAGGCTGAAGGAGAGAGAGAGAGAGAGAGGTTGGTGATGGAGACCGGCGCTTGGCAGCTTCTCTCCCGTCATGATCCCCGGAGTGATAAGGGTCCCTTGGCGTTGTCTCACACCATCTACCGACACTGCCAGCCGCACAGAGCCACAGTCTGTAGGCCTCTTACTGTGTGTGTGTGTGTGTGTGTGTGTGTGTGTGTGTGTGTGTGTGTGTGTGTGTGTGTGTGCAATCAAAAAAAAGCCAGTATTGATCCAAGGGAGAGGGTGCCCCTTTTGTAAGCTCTCGGAGATGCATTAACAAGTTGATCCACATTTAGAAGAGAGAGAAAGAAAGAAAGAAAGAAAGAAAGAAAGAAAGAAAGAAAGAAAGAAAGAAAGACATTTCAAACTGGTTCACTTTAGCCTCTCTTAGAACTGGAAATGGAAATGGCTTGCTCCTTCTTTAGACCAGATGAGTAAGACCAGAACGCTAGCTACCACGGCACCCATTTGTCAGTGGACTGTGCACACTTCAGCAACGTTACCATGGTATCCCTCTCGATCTGCCTGTGACAGCGACTGGCTGACTGACTGACTGACTGACTGGCTGACTGACTGTCTGCCGGGGGTCGGCCTGCGATCCCAGTGACAAGCCAAGCGTGCCTGAGAGCAGCTACCTCGAAGGCTTCAGCCGAGAGGGGGGGGGTTTAAATTTTGCCCGGCTCCATCTCTTTAGCTGGGTGACTCAGAAAGCAATTAAAAGTGAGCTACCGCGGTAGACTGTGGAGGAGGATGAGGAGGAGGAGGAGGAGGAGGGGGTAGCCAGCGAGGAGAGGCGCGAGGAGGATGCGCGAGGAGGATGCGCGAGGGAGGGCGGCGGGCGCGGCGAGAGATCCAGACGCCCTCGAACGTCACTTCCCTAATTGACCGAACCTCTTCATCCCAGCTAGGTTCCACTGGGGGGGTTGTCAGAGCGGGCGTGCGTGCGCGTGTCTTATGTGTTTTTCTTACCCTTTTCTTTCTTTATGCAATCTGTAAATGTGAGCGCCGCGGCGTGGTTTCGCTCGGGGGTGCTCTCTCGAAACATCTGTTCCGCCAAACGACACGACGGACAGTGGGCCAAAGTCTGGTCTATAAACTGGTCATTCCTACTTTTCGTTCAAAAAAAAAAAAAAAAAACGACGCCCGTTTTCACTTCCGAAGAAGAGACACGCTTGCATTCCGACAGTGCCCACACTCCGGCTCTCGCTCCCGTTCTGACTGGGAAGAACCCGACTGGAGAGTGGGTGGCCCATCCCTTATTCCCAGCCTAATTCCAATCTCTCTCCCATCCAATTCCTCCCATTGTCGCGCTCCCTTGTTCCGTCAGCCCATCTCCTCCTCCATACAGCGTTGCCATTACTCTGTCGTTCCTCCGCGCACTGTTCCAATCATGGCGGGAAAATAGTTTTTCCAATTCTATGGTGGAGCAACTGTGGCCTGGCGCGAGTGTGTGTGTGTGTGTGTGTGTGTGTGTGTGTGTGTGTGTGTGTGTGTGTGTGTGTGTGTGCTTGTGTGCATTTGTTCCGCCTGACCATGTTCTGTTAAGTGTGTGATGCGTGATCAAAGGAACTCTCCACCTGGAATGAGAACCAGACTAGACCACTATCTCTCTTTTTCATGTGAATGTGTGTGTGTGTGTGTGTGTGTGTGTGCAGTGTGCGCGGTGTGCAACTGTACAGACTCAGTCCCAGCCAAATCGGGGAGACCCATGAACAATACATGAGGATGGGAATAGGGAATCTCTGTCATCTTGAAAGAGATGTGGTTGCCGGGCTCTGTGTGTGTGTGTGTGTGTGTGTGTGTGTGTGTGTGTGTGTGTGTGTGTGTGAGAGAGAGAGAG
>JAPMUY010006033.1:57500-62500 GCA_026901105.3 Galaxias olidus | reverse complement strand
GCATCATCCATTGGCCTTGGGTTTGTAAGAGCATCTGATAGAGGCTGCCAGTTGATGTGTGAGAACGAGACAGTTTTGTAAGAGACAAAAAAGGAAAGAGGGAGAGAGTGTGTGCATGCGCGCGTGCCAATGTGAGCATGTGGTCGTGTGTCTGCGTGCATTGCTGGGGGTGTTTACAAAAGTGTGTGTGTGTGTGTGTGTGTGTGTGTGTGTGTGTGTGTGTGTGTGTGTGTGCGCGTGCGTGTGTGTTTGTGTGTGTGGTCCCCCACACCGAGAAAAAAGTCGTCTCTAAATGGAAACGACAGCCCCCCCCCCCCCCCCCTTCTCACACGCGACATCCCCCCCCCCCCCCCCCCCCCCGCACCGCGTCGGATGATTTCAAAGGATTACAGCATGCAGCAGTCTGCCGAGCTCCGGGGGTACGGTGCACAGAGAAAATATCAACTACCGACCGAGAAGTGAGGAGAGAGAGAGAGAGAGAGAGAGAGAGAGAGAGAGAGAGAGAGAGAGAGAGAGAGAGAGAGAGAGAGAGAGACAGGCATAAGTTGGGGAGAAAAGTTGCCGTCGTCACAATCGTCTTGGACGTCTCCCTCCCGCGGGTGGCAGTGGCGTCGTCGCCACCGGAGTGCCGCGGGCAACGGCAGCCAGGCAACGGTCGAGAGCCGGGGTTTGGTTACCCTCCGCCGTCAGGCAGGGCCCCCCGTGGACGGCCGGCGGGCGGATGGATTCCCAGACCTCCCTGTGACCCCGGATCGTCATCGCGGCCCTCCCCGCGCGGCGCCGAGGCGAGATCGGATTTGCCTGGTCGCGATGAGCGATCCGTCTTCTTTAACCCCGGGGGGTTATTAGCATCAGGAATGGGTTCGAGATCCCCGTACGACTTTCAGACGTTACGTTTTTCCTCCCCCCCTCCTCTTGGGAATGAACCCTCACGTACGGAACCGTGCCGTTTTGAGTGACGTCGAAGTGGCAGGCAAGCCGTCTCGGGTGACGGCCCTCCGACGACGACGGGAGGACCGTCTGGTGCCTCGTCGCGTCAAGAAAAGAAAGACAACAAAACACACACACACACGTATCAGAGCCATTAACAACCGTCTCCATTAGGCGTGCTGTGAAGCTGAGAGCGAGGCAGGCGCTTCAGAAGTCGTCTCTATGGAATACCCCCCCCCCCCCGGAGTCCCATCCACGTCGGCAGGCAATTTGGAGCTCTCTTTCCGGGATGGTGACGGTTGAAGAAGGAATACCAAAGGAGCCGGCGGGAGATCAATGGAAGGCGAGAGCCGGGGCCTGATGACGTGTGGGACGAGGAGTTTGGTTTGAGGGGAGCCACGGCGGAGCTCCTGACGCACAGGCTCCCGTTGAGATCCTCCGTCGCTCCCTGTCGAACCCCGGCCGACTCCTTCCTGGCTCTGTGACGTTCCCTGACGTCCTGGGGCGGACCGTTGGTCTGCAGGGTCGTGTGCGTGTGTGTGTGTGTGTGTGTGTGTGTGTGTGTGTGTTAGGGTGTTTTATATTTCTCCCCAGCTCAAAGGAACTTTGATAGATGAGTGTTGTGGGTATGTAGTGATGTAACTTGTTTTGCGTTCGATGCATAAACTCTGATGATCAGATTTCTTGAATTTGGGAGTTACCAACACGACGGAATAGACAAATAGTACGCAGAACACACACACACACACACACACACACACACACACACACACACACACACACACACACACACAACACACAAACACACACACACACAGCACACACACACACACACACACACACACACGCAGGTTGTCTCTCGATGTTTTGATCCTAGTTTCACACGGTTCCCTTTTCTCTCCGTGGTGGCAGGCACCCTGCGGTGAAACCAAAGGCGTCCCCGTGCTAACATCGTACAGTAGTAGCTCTGCTTCACCGACGTAGCCCAAAACACTGTAATTATTTGGCGCTCCCCGCTGGGGAGTACAGTAAACATTCGTCATCTCCAGCTTAGAACTTCCTCCCGTTTCATGAATCTGTTGCTATGCTTGCCGCGCGTGGCTGCAGTGTCTCTGTGGCCCCTCAGCTTGGCTGACACGATGGTACGAAGTGAGGAGTGTGATCTTTAAGTCCCCGGAGACAGCGTTCCGGACGTAAAGCAATGTAATGCAATGAGAAAGCCCAAAGCCCGTTGGGTTTTTGCTGTGCGCGCTCCTCCCGAGGACTAACTACTAACTACTACCGTTGTCATCGTCATCGTCCCCCCCCCCCCCCCCCGTGACCGCGTGGCTTCGAGTCGCTGACGTGGCAGCCCGCGTCCCCATTGTGCTCGGAGATTGTAATTGCGCACTCTCTCTCTCTCTCTCGGCTCCGCCGCACCATTTGTCAGCGTAATGGATTTCCGCCGCTTTGGGTTGAACAATGTTTTTGCTTGTTGTCAAGACAAGCATTGTTTAGGTGCGCGGTACCTTCTTTTTTTTTTACATTTTTTGCACGAGTCTGACAATATTGCATAAAGGCAAATTGAAATATGAGATTGTCGGGCGGGCTTTTAGAAGTCTTTTTCGTTCCCAGCCGCACATATTTCACCGTGGCGATCCATTTGATTAGGACATTACTCAGCGCAGCACAACAAATATCGCTAATCTGAATGTATCATTTAATGCAATTTTCCCTTTTTTTCTTTCTCTTCCCTATGCTGGCGGTCCCACTTCCTGTCTTCTCCTGCGTCCTGCAGGTAAGTCTACATCCCTACATGCACGACACTGTGCGCCACACCGCAACACGCCGGCCGAGCTAACGGGGCACAGCGGCTGAGGGCTAGCACCGATCGCAGCCCGACGCGCAGCATGTGTTTTTGGGCCGGAGCATCGCACGACTCCCCCTGTGGCACGCCGGCTAACTGGCGTCGCTAGCACACTCGGCTCTCGCGTTCCCAAAACACGACACGGCACTAATATAGACTCCCGGAGTGACACGACAGACACTGGGGAACGGCTCGCACTCTGCCGGAGGAAATGGGAAGGCTCTCTACAGGCCAGGGTGTTAAGCCGGCGTTTTAATTCGAGAGCAGCGCTGCTACTCTAGCGTCCTGCGTAATGGCAGAGATGCTATGTAGCGTGGCGCGCGCGTGTGTGTCTCTGCGTGTGTGTCTCTGTCTGTGTGTCTCTGCGTGTGTATACGTGTGTGCGCAGGGCGGGCTAAGTGCCTGGCACAGACCCCCCCCCCCCCCCCCCCCCCGCTGAGCTCACCTCATCCGGCTGTGGTCGACCTCGTAATGGCACACTTTGGAGGAACGGGAGGCGGGCGGGGTAGGGATGGATGCGGTGCGAGAGAGAGACGGATGGGAGGAGAAACTGGCGAGCGAGAGGGTTATGTAACCGCTTGGGCCGACAAAGTGAAGGATGGCGGGGGGGGGGGGGGGCACTGCTGGGTGGGTTACCGGGGGCACACGGGACCAGGGTGAGGGAAGGACAGCGGAGGAGACAGGGAGGGGCGAGGGAGAGGATGATCTCCGTGGCAACACACCAGTGGAGGACGGGATGGGTTTGAGAGGGAGGGAGCGGGAGGGGGGGACCACGACCAGAGAAAGAAAAAGAGAGAGAGAGGGGACAGGGTTTGTGGAGAGAGGGAAGGACAACGTTTCTCAAAATAAAGACATAAACCGAGACGGCTGGTTTGATTTCTATCCCTTCGTTTCCGTCCGTCCCTCTCGTTCTCCTCCCTCTCTCCTCCTCCCTCTCTCCTCCTCCCTCTCTCCTCCCTCTCTCCTCCTGTCCCTCTCCGTGTGTGCTCAGCACATGAAAGCGCCGGGGCCTCGGCTCTGCAGCGTTGTCATCCATAATTGATTTGTGTCACATAATGAGGGAATTAAGACGGAAATAAAACACTCGCTGCCGGTCTGATCTGGTTTCAGACCAAATAGAGGCCATCGTCTCAGTGGAGAGGGGCCTGGAGTGAGACAGAGATATAAAGAGAGAGAGAGAGAGAGATAGAGATAAAGGGCGGTAGGGGGAGAGAGAGAGAGAGAGAGAGAGAGAGAGAGAGACCAAGAGAGGAGAGACCAAGAGGGGGAGAGAAGGAGAGATAGAAAAGGAGAGAGAGAGGGAGAGAGAGTGACACTGTCACAGAACGAATTGAGGGTCCAAGAGCAAACAAGAAAGAGAGAGAGAGAGAGCGAGAGAGAGAGAGAGAAAGAAAGAAATAAAGAAAGAAAAGCAGCAAGATACAGAAAGTAGTTTGACCAGTTTAGTTCTCCCATTTAAAGTTGTTCTGGGCTCTGTTGTGGGATTTGTAGTCTCCTGGGTGCATCCCACAAAGGACTACAACTCTGATCCATCCCATAATTGCTCCAGTCACACACAGAGGCCTCACAAACATCCCGCCGGCGTGACAATATCACAAAGTGCTCCCAGTAATATTACCTTCCTGTTTTGGTTGTAATGTTGCTGGATTTCACGCGGCGTTTGTTCAACATAATACTTACTGTATACCATTGAAAAATGATGATACATATTTCACTGAACCCAATATCAATGATGTTGTCACGCTCAGCTACACTGATATGAGAACATAAACCGGGCTTTTTGTGCTTGTGCGATCCTGCCCCCCCCCCCCCCTCATCTTTCCGCACCGTGAAACAAAATGGCACATGCACATGGGCATGGCAAAGGGGTGTCCTCATGCAAAGAAAATGGACAGGGCACACAGGAAGTCAACAGAGATGTCACCCCACCCCCCGCCCCCCCCCCACCCCCCCTGCCGACACCGCAGCTTCCTGTCTCCGAGCGCCACACCCGGAGAGACGGATCCGCTCCGTGGACGTCCCCCGAACGACAAGATTTGGGCAGCGCTCCACGGAGGCCCGAGTCTCGTTGTAGCGGAACGAAGCCCGGATCAAATATCTGTGTCCCTCCAGCCGATACGTGGAGGGGGACGCACAGCCACGGCGGGCTGACATCCTGCTGTAGCAAAGGCCAGGGGACTGCATCCTAGGCGGGAGACAGGGGGAGGGGAGGTGCCCCAGCGGG
>JAPMUY010006033.1:47500-52500 GCA_026901105.3 Galaxias olidus | reverse complement strand
AGAGAGAGAGAGAGAGAGGCAGAGAGAGAGAGAGGTAGAGAGAGAGAGAGAGGCGGAGGGATGTATTTTTGAACAGTGTTGCTTGGTGTGTTGTTTCCCCCCTTGGGGTGTGGGGTATGATTAGGAGCCAGTGAAGTGTAAATTACAGTGGGGTCAGTACGCTATGCTCGCCTCGGGGTATTGATAAGAATTAATGTCCTCCATTTTCCAAGTTTATCTATCCTAAGCCATTGACAAGATGAAGTATTTTCTTTTTAGATTGGGAGTATTTTGCGTGGTGTGCGCAGTGCACACAGTACATTGTTACAGTGTTAAATTGTATGTTTGCGTACAAATATGTATTCAATACCTGTGCAAGGAAAGCTTGTCGCCGTGCCAACGTGGGGATCCTCACAGAATCCGGCCTGGCAGCGTCTCGGGCGGGACGCTGTGATTTCATGCCAACCAGGGAACGAGAGGGGCCGCCGTCCCAGAATGCACCCCGGCGCACTGCTGCCTCCAATCTGTCACCATAACGACACCTTGGCGCTGTAGGTTTGAAGCGCCGCTCTTAACCAGCCGGCCCTCCGTTCCACGTGGGCACGTCGCATTCGGACATATGGCGAAATCTTTGCGTGAAACGCACACACACACACACACACACACACACACACACACACACACACACACACACAAAGGAACAGTATCATCGCATTGTTCCGTCAAGTCAGAGGGAATGATTTCTCCGGCCAAGTCAGACGTGTGACGACGCAACCCAAGGAGGTCAGTCCCACTGCCCTGCTGAGGTGGCAGACAGTTACCACGGAAACCCGGCGCCTGTCAAAACCAAAGTTTTCCTTATAACTTTGGCCCTCCACGGAAATGCATATTGGTATGCTCAGTGGAAGTCTGCCCTCCGCGGCGCAACCCACGTTCCCCTCGTCTCAGGCTTCCTATGCGGGCCGAGGCCAGAGGAAATTGCTTGGAGGATAGATCGGGGGGCCTGGGAGATGGTCCTCCCCCACAGCCAGACGGCCCTCGCCCAGCCAGGCCAGGCCCAGAACGGTGAGTCACGGAGAGGTTCCAGCGGGGTCGTTGGTACTGGGACCGCAGATTATTAGACATGAGGAGACCCACAGGAGGAGACGGTTTGGCCCCTCCAATGCCTTTGGCTGCACCAGGCCTGTACTGGCTGCTAGTGGCAACAGGGCAGGGCAACAGATGCCACTGGGTGTGTGTGTGTGTGTGTGTGTGTGTTTGGGTGTGTGTGTGTGTGTGTGTGTGTGTGTGTGTGTGTGTGTGTGTGTGTGTGTGTGTGTGTGTGTGTGCGTGTTTGTGTGTCCCAAAAATCATGATCTGGAGTTCACACGGGGAGTGTCTGAATATACGTATGTGTGTGTGTGCGTGTGCGTGAATGTGGCTGTCGGAACATGAGCATATGAGCTTTAAAGACAGCAGGCAAGAGATTGGATCGTCTCTTTCTTTCTCTGTGTGTTTGTGTTTTTCTCTGTGTGTGTGTGTGTGTGTGTGTGTGCGTGTGTGTGCGTGTGGGTGAGAGAGTGTGTGAAATATGGATCGTCCAGCCTTGTGGTTTGGCCGCAGAGCAAAGTCCAGTGCAGCTCAGATGAAGCTGGTCTGCCGACAGACAGTCATTCTGGCCTCTCTCCCAGACATATCGACTCCCTGATCGCCCCTCTCCGTCTGTCAGAGACACTGAGTGTATGTTTGTGTGTGTGTGTGTGTGTGTGTGTGTGTGTCGGTCTGTGTGTGTGTGTATCAGTGCATTGGTATTGTGCATAGCCAATCAAAGAGAAGTCTACAGCTCTGACTAGCCGGTGGTAAGACTGTTAGGATGAAACAGAGGACCCCCTCCTGTGAGCACCGCATGAAAGAATAGCACGCCACCCCTCTCTCTCTCTTTCTCTCTCTCTCTCTCTCTCTCTCTCTCTCTCTCTCTCTCTCTCTCTCTCTCTCTCTCTCATCTCTCTCTCAATCTCTCTCTCTCTCTCTCTCTCTCTCTCTCTCTCTCTCTCTCTCTCTCTCTCTCTCTCTCTCTCTCTCTCTCTCTCTCTCTCTCTCTCTCTCTCTCTCTCTCTCTCTCTCTCAATCTCTCTCTCTCTCTCTCTCTCTCTCTCTCTCTCTCTCTGTCAACACCCACCTGTCTCCCTCACTACCTCATACGAACCAAGAGGAGGGTAAAAAAGAGTGACCTCCACTGAAAACGTGACGTCGTGGACTGAATCTCTCGTCCCTCTCTTCCGTGTTCCGCTCCTGCTCCACAGCACACCGCAGCTCCGGTCCGCGCTCCCGACGCAACGGCAGAGGTCATCCCAGTCCCAACGGACGCACTGGTCAGCATCGTGCCGGCCATGCCACGATCCGCACAGGGGACAGCAGGACCCACATGCGGGCATATTCGGAATTAGTCTTGTCTATTCAGAACTGGTCTTCTTCAGAACCCCCCCCCAAAAAAAAAAACGCAAGAAGGCTCCGCCCAGCATGAAACAACGAGCGGACCAGGGACGATTGAAACGACGAGGCGAGCACGTAAAACACACGGGGGGAGAGCAAACAGTCAACACGCAAACGAACCCAGGTGGAAGCAATGACACAAACGAGGGCAGGTGAAACCAATCCGACCGGACAACGCGGAGCAGGCACCCGGCCCGGAGTGGGCGTGTCTGACCGCGGCCCCCCCGTGACAGGTTATGTGGATGCCCCCTGGTGGGAGTGGTGCGGCGGCGGCCGGGGGGGGGGGGGGGGGGGGGGGGGGGAATGGCGACTCACGCGGCGCTTGTCGCTCGTTCACTCCGCCGAGAGACGACGGCGGCGGCGGCGGCCGAGGCAAGGGGAAGTGGGAGCTCAGCGTGTGTGGTTGTTGGTCCCCCCGGCTAGACGGAGCCCCCCCATCCTCCTGCTCCAGGCGTGCACCCCCCACTTGTCGCTCTGCGTGATCTGCAGGGACCCACCCTCACGGTGGGTACACGTCATCGTCCGTTTGTTTTCTTCATCCACCGTTGTCCCGGGTTACCCGAGCTCTCCGCGAAGCCGCGGAGGAGAGGCGATCTCCCCGGGATCGCTGACGTGTTACATAAAGCTCCCGCTAATGCCTCGCTCTGTGTCGCGGGGTCGGAACAAGGGCTCAGCGGGGCTGGCTGTGTGGCGTCACGTTCCAGCGCTCCCTTTCGCTCCGAGACGGGTCAAGGCCTCGGTGCTAAGCCGCTGCTCTCGTCGCCCATATGGCGGTGAGAGGGGGCCAGTGATCCCATGAAAAAGGCATGCGCTGACGTCATGCCCACGTCCATGTATGGGCGTGGGGCAAGGTCAGAGCGAACGGTTTTGGGATTCTCCCATTTTGTAGCGTCGCTAAGAAGATTTTGTTTTGTTGTGACGTGGTGACACGCGGCGCTCGCTGAGCTTTTGATTGCTCTGTTATGCAACGGGCATCGCACTTTGAGATCTGATGGGCAAAACGTTGACGCGTAAAAGGCAAAGCGATGATCTGTTGCGCCACCGCTGCCGACAGCGTCAGCGGTTCTCGCGTTTCACTTTGGGATTGTTTCATACTGTGCACGCTCGCGTTCGTGGCGATCGCTTCTTCCATGCAAGAATTGGAAACCAACTGCAAAAGAGCACTGCGGGGAGGTGTCAGGTCATAAAACTGCACAGCCCTCTCCACCATGTCTCTGTCAGGGGATGCCTGGACTTCAGCATGGTAACACATGGATCCATAGTGGTGAACCCCTGCCTAGCACTGCAAGGTGTGGCATACGATGTGAGGGGGAAGGGGGGTGGTGTACGGTGTCCGAGGGAGGGAGGGAGAGAGTGATGGGAGGGAGATGGGGGTTGGCAGACACTGGGCGCACTGGGAGCAGTGGGGTCGGTGGGACAGAGAGAGAGAGACCTGAAGAGAGAGGAGGGAGGGAGAGAGGAGGAGATTACAGGGGGATGCTGATGCAGTTTCCATCGACCCCCTTGCTCTAATTTACCGTATCTTCCCAGGATCGTGAAGACACGTGTGTGTGTGTGTGTGTGTGTGTGTGTGTTCCTAGTGTGCACCCACATGGAAGCATGGGTGTTTGTGTCAACACACGAGAGAAGAGACTTATCTTTTTTTTTTATGAATAGTTGTGTGTGTGCGTGTGTATGTGTGTGTGTGTGCGTGTGTGTGTATGCGTGTGTTGGCACATGTGTCCATTCCATGCTTGATCTCAGCCAGCTACGTCGGTAAGCCCAGCCGCTTGATGTCTCCACACAGGTAATCAGAATCAATACTCCATAGCTGGCGTTCAGGCAGTGGACACAGATGGACCGTATTTGTCCAAGGTTAAGTTGGCTGTAAGGTCTGTATGGACCCAGACGCTTTATTCACAGTGGGGCTTCCCACACCACAAACTACATCAGAAGAGGGCGCCCTGATCTTCTCTGATCATCAATGCAAAGGTCTGGTTTTATGTATGTTTTTCTAGTTCAATGGATTTGTTGTGCTGGGCAGAACAATGCGAACGAAAAAAAAAAAAACAATATCAAGATCATAACTGCCTCTTAATAATAATAATGATAGGAGGTCAAGAGGCAAATAACTGTGTCATTTTCAATTATCCATGATTAAAGGGACTTAGAACTTTATCAATGGCACCTTTTTGCTTGCGCTTCTGGGAAGCCAGCAGGGAAGGGTTTTAATGGGAACATTTGGCTTGTCAAGCTAAAGGCACTTATAACATATGTTTGCTCACAGAGGTGCACGGCATTTATGTTGGCTGGATGGGCGCCAGTTTGAGTGTGCGTGAGGCAGTTTGTGTGTTTGTGTGTGTGTGTGTGTGTGTGTGTGTGTGTGTGTGTGTGTGTGTGTGTGTGTGTGTGTGTATGGGTGCGTGGGTGCGTGCGTGTGCGTGTGCATGTGCGTGTGTGTTGCAGTACGGGCCCCTGAGTGCTTCGGGGTGCTTAGCTCGCCGGCGTCAGAGGCTATCCAACGTGCCCCAGCTGTGTAAACACTTGTTGTGCCTGAGTCAAACTGCAGC
>JAPMUY010006033.1:35000-42500 GCA_026901105.3 Galaxias olidus | reverse complement strand
GCGTACGTTCGTCCCTGCGTACGGTCTTGTCTCTCCTGACCGGCTGCAGAGGGGTGGTGCACGCCGGGGAGGGGGAATACAATTGCAAGTCATTGGAATGCAAAATTGAAGGGCAACACGGATTCCTGCCTTGAGGGTTCCGAGTTGCTGCCTCGGTGCGCTGTGGAACATCCCCCCCCCCCCCCCACACACACACACACACACACACTCGTACTCTCTCGGTCCCCCTTTCCTTCGCGTCATCCATCAACTCTCATGCTGAGACTAAAGAACCCCCCCCCCACCCACCACCACCCACACACACCCACACACACACCACCGCCACCTTCTCTGGGCACATCCGAGGAATCTTGTTGTTCTTTTTCTTTTTTGATCTCAGGGCAGGCAGTGCTGGATCATCTAGATGCAAAAACATGTATACGGTATATGTATGAAAAAAAAAACTTTTTGCAACTTCGAGTGCAATGCAAGTTTGGTGTATGCGCTGTCAGGGGAGAGAGGGTGTTGCACAGTCACAGTAAGAAAACACACGGCACCCAGAGGCGCCCGAGATGGAGAAGGCCATTTTATCTTGTATTTTCTATGTGTGGCTCACAGTATCTCACTAGGGGTTATGATGTTACATCAGTGCATTCCTCCAGAATGGCTCCCTCTTGGAGCCTAGGGACGTCAACGCAACCTTCCATCGCCTCGCTCAAGGTTTCGTATTAGCGCGTCAGCCATGGCTTCTGGCCTGTTTTGCCAGGGCCTTATCCCTGCCTCCGAGCCGTTTGGCTGGGCGCTGCCGCGGTCCGAGGCCATCGCTTAATGCTCGGGTCAGCCGCCCAAGGTTTCCCTCCTCTTTCCCGGGGACCCGGTCTGAGAAGAGATTAATGGCCTCCCAGCCACATCCTGACGTTCCGGCCTACCATAATCAAAGCCCAGGGTCCTGACTGAAGGCTTATAGGAGTCTGTGTTCACAGTCCGTGTGACGGTCAGGGCTAGAGACATGCCACGGAGAGCGGAGGGAGAGAGAGAGAGACAAGGGGGAGGAAGGGGGAGAAAGAGAGATGGAACTGGAGGGCCCAGCAGTTAGATCTGTGACATTCAATACATTTTCTTTTCCTGTTTCAGTTTCCTGTTTCAGTAAAAAAAAAATGGCCTCCTTTCTCAAAGAGTGTGCACTATCACATATTAAAACAAGGGGAGGGGGGTTGAAAATGTTTATAATTATGAATTTTATAATCAAGTGAAATAGTGGATGGAAATAGCGTGGAGAGCTGAGCAAACAGAGGGAAAAAAGGAAAAGTTTTAAAAAGAGAAAAAAATAAACTCGACGTTGACGAGGCCAGTCATACCCTCGGAGCTATTTACAGGTCCGTGGAATGAGAGGAGGGAGAAAGAAAAGGAGGGAGATCAAAGGCACTCGCAGGCAATCAAAAGTTGCAATCAGGCTTGTTTTGGCTCCCGACCGAGCAAATGTCAAAAACCCTAAGCCATTTCAAATAAAACATCAAAGTTGAATCTATGGCTCGCCAAGAGGTGAGCCCGGCCAACGTGCACTCAAACCCACTCCACCCTCCCCTCTTAAAATCAGCCCGAAACCCCCCGCGCCGACGTCCTCGCTCTCAGCAAATTGAGTGACTTCCCCATTAACCACTTGAGTACAGCGCTGGAAACGTTTCTGTTCCTACTTTGAATTATAACCGGCGGAGCGGAAATATGAGTCCCAACAGAGTGACATAAATACCCCTTTGATGTCGCTCAGAAGCCGTTCCCATTGTAATCCCTCAATGACGGCGAGACTTTAGCCACTGTGGACTGTCTCTGCTCTCTGACATATTAAAACGTTAAAGAGTCCCTCTTTGGTTCACAGAGAGGTAAAGGACAGCGATCCGACTGTGGCACTTTGTCCTCCGGGAGACACACGTGTGTAGGATGAAAGGCAGCGTGCGCTCCATCTTCCCATGGTAAATTGTCATTAAGGTCAGGCATGGGGAGGTGTGTGTGTTCGTTCGTGTGTGTGATCTATGCTTTTTAGTCCCTTTGCGTGGTGTAAAATCTCCCTTGGGTTCTTGGCACAGCTCAAATCAAGGTTACCTCTGCGGTCGTCTATTTCCCCCCTGTCTCTCTATCTCCCAGTCAGGGTTCAATCACATACATGTATATATATCTTTAACTAACCGTCCCATTTTAGGTGAAACAGCTATGGCCTTCTCTCTCATTCCAGTACACGGCAGAGAGAGAGAGGGAGAGAGAGAGAGAGAGAGAGAGAGAGAGAGAGAGAGAGAGAGAGAGAGAGAGAGAGAGAGGGGAGAGAGGGACAGGGAGAGAAAGTGGGGGGGGGGGGGGGGTGTACCGGATGGTGACTAATTAACCTTTCAGATTCTCCACACCCTCCTATCATCACCCAGGGGTGTGTGTGTGTGTGTATATGTGTGTCCATCGTGTGTGTGTGAGTGTGTGTGTTTGCGGTCGGGACGGCCCTGCCACCAGATGACAGGCACGGCGGGGGGGGGGGGGGGGCGTTGACCTTCTCCACGGGACGCGTTACCTTGTCCTCCGTGCCTCCTCCTCCCTCCGTCGCTCCGTCCCTTCCTGTGCCCCATGTGGAGAGACGGTCCAAGTAGGTCTCGCAGTGTGAAGTCTAGCGAGCTAACGTCAGCGCTGCAGCGGTATGCTCTCCGGCGCGTTGGGCACTTCCGGCGGTGAGTCGCCACGGGGACGCTGACCGTTTCGCCAATGCCAGTCCTGAGGAAGAGAGAAAAGGTGCCACACGGCTAGACCGGTGCCGTAACGCCACACAACGCTCATCAAAGGGCCTGCGGACAGACGGTCTTTAGGACAAAGTCGACCGAACGAAGAGAGGACCGCATCACTGAAAACGCACCGTGAAACCGACCCGACGTTGTTTGCGGGTTTTGTCCGTCGAAATGGAACCGCCGGCTTCTGACTCACACCTTCCGGGAAAAACAAATGGATGTGTTTTCTTCCTAGGATTTTGAAAGAGTGCGGCATCACAGAGGAGCCTAGTGGAGCAGAACCGTGTTGCGGGGGGGTAGGGGGGTGGGGGGGGGGGGTGGCCTCTCCCCCTGCTTTTCACTTCATCAACCCATCCATCCGACCATCTGCGTGGATCCGCTCTCATTTGTCTCTGCTCTCCGGCACGCTGTCTGTCTGTCTGTCTGTCTGTCTGTCTGTCTGTCTGTCTGTCTGTCTGTCTGTCTGTCTGGCGGGAGCCCTCATCCATCCATCTCCCCGGGTTGCACAGAGCACCAGGTACCGCCCCGATCGAACTCAAACAGCTTCCCACTTCAGTGGGGGGATACGTGAATGCTTGCAGAGAGATGGCTGGTAAAAAAAAAAACGTCCCTTTTGTTTCGTTAACCCCCCGTCTGAGGTACAATGGAGGAAAGGCTAGCTTCTGTGTTATGGGAAAAGGACGTTTCACTCTTTGTCAGGGTACGATATATAGGTATGCAGATTTATTACCAGCCTAGAGCAGTGGTATATGAGACGTGGAGACGAGACTTTACTGTGAAAATGCGGACAGTGTTTCCACAGTGATTTATGGTTAAATTTACATTCATCTGACTGACAAATAGTGGCAATTGTGCAAATATGAGTATGGTGCCAAGCAACAACATGTAGTCCGTTGTTAGCATCAAAAGAGGGCAAATTGGCTATAAAAGATGTGTTAAGGAATGGAATGACCTTGGTGACAGAATAATCAAATATTTTTTACAGGCCGCTGTTATCTCAGCAGAGCACGCTTGCATACACACACACACACACACACACACACACGCGCGCACACACACACACACACACACACACTCACAAACGCGAGAGAGAGAACGAGAGACACACAACACCGAATGCCACCCCCCCTTTCTCACACATACATAAACTCAAATACTCGCACAGAGACACAGACATCCTGCACGTTCGCACAGACACATGCATGGAGACACACTGCCCGCGTGTGCCGCGTGCACATCACGAGGCAGACTTGGGAAGAGCTATTACTTATCCCCGTTTCACAATTTCTCAGGGGTCTTAAAACATAATGTGTTTTCAAATGGCGGGCGGTGGTGTTTCTCGGGCCTCGCGTGCCCATGAAATATGAGCTGGGGAGAGGAATGAAAGAGCAGCGACGACGCGGCAAGATAGTCCGGAGACCCAATAACTAAGCGCTCCGTTTATTGGGTGGTGTCGGCGAAAGGCGCGGCGTGATTAAAAAAGACAAAGGGCCGTAACTCCGTATGCAAAGGCGGTCCAGGGGGAAAGAGAGATCGGTTACTGGATATCAATGACGATGATAGGACTAGACGGTGGATATGAATTATGTAACGGGGAGGGGGGGGGGGAGGGCTCTGACCACACGGTGTGATCGTGCAGTCTCACCCGCCCGTCCCAACACAGCCATGGCCACGCGAACATTATCTGAACCACATGAATCAAAACAACAGGCAGCTATGAAACCGCGTGGAAACCGAACGAAGGCCAGCAACAGACAAACAAGTGCCTCCCTCCTAATATTTTCCAAATCACTGCAGAGCATTTATAATGAAGCACATGAGGACGGGTTGTAAATATCTTTTTCATCGGTTTAGTCTTTTTTCTTCTTCCTCTCATTGTGCGTCTGACTGACAAGACTGAAGTGTTTTTTTTTTTTTTGTGGCTTTCATGGGGGTGATCAGATAGGATGCCATGTGCTCCAGGGGAGAAGGAAGTTGAACTAGGCATGATGGATTTGGAGGAAGTCTTCGTACGTTCGCCACCAGTCTGTGTTACTCCGCCTTCGTCGGTGCCGTGCTAGCAACACCGAGCTGGTTGTTTCTCCTGTGCCAACCTGTGCTGCACAGCCATCTCCTCTAGCCGACCAATCCCTTTGGATTAGTCGTGCCCTGTGTTGGAATCACCCGCAGGGTAAGATAGGGGCTGCGTTGGGCTGGAGTGCTCCTTCCAAAAATCTGCATTGGTAATACAGGTTTTACCTGAATTTTGCTTCAGCATGAAATACTGTTTAAAAAGAGCCAAATGCATAACTCGTAACAGAGAAATTATAGATGTTAACTCGCACTTGTGAGGGAACAAAGACTTGACTCAAACACACACACACACACACACACACACACACACACACACACACACACACACACACACACACATTGCGACACACACACACACACACACGCACACGCATACCTCACGGGGAAAGGGCAGGAGTGTGCCCAGTCATTCCGTGTCTGTAAAGAACTAGTATATGCTGTCTGCCCGTCTAGACAAAGTCCTCTCCCTTCCCCCTCCTCGCCATGTTGGCCGGGAGAACACGATAAATGTTTCAGCGGCCTCTGCATGGGCTAAGGCGAGACGGAGAGCAAGAGCACACAGTTCAGACAGAGAGGAATAACACGCAACGTGTCCTGCTCCTCTCTTTCCTTCTCTCTGGCCCCTTTCCACTGCCGCCGTTCTCTGGGAAAAGGGGCCACGACCGTTCCGCGATCGGGATGGCAACGGGCAAACGCATCCCTTTTGGATTTTCCGAGATTTGATTTTTGTTCGGACTCGCACGCGCAGTCTCGAATGTGTGTGCCGGGGAAGGGCAGAGAGGGGGGGGGGTGAGATCTCAGCAGGTGCTCCTCCCGTGTGGAAGCCGGCCAGAACACACACACACACGCACACGGCCGCCGGCGTCGGGGGGGAGATGCGTGTCTGACGGAGGAGGCTGCCGTCACTATGTGCGCGCGCCAGAGCTGTTTACTCCGTCTCAGTGATGTCTGTTTACCCCCCAAAAAATGCATATTTTCCTCTCCACTCGTTGCCAGGCTAAATCCCTCCGCCGCCACACATGCTCTCCCTCCCTTTCACTTGCCATGTCCCCCCCCCCCCCTCTCTCTCTCTCTCTCTATTTCTCTCCCTCTCTCTCTCAACCCTCTCCGTCGCTCTCCACCTCTACGCCTCTTTCAACCGCTCTGTGTTTCTTCACCCCCCCCCACACACCCACTATTGTCTCCTCTCACTCATGCGTCTCCCTTGCTAATCTTTGAGGGGAAGGGTGATGACATTAGGCGCCATGTTATCGGGTGATCCCTATTTATCGGCTTAGCTGAAAGATACACAGGCGAGGGGACGGGCGGAGTCGGGTCGGGCCAGCGCCCTCCATTAACGCCGTTGTTTCGTCGTCTCTGGTCAGCCAGCCTCTGGCACGGGTGCCGGATAAATCACGGCAGAGAATATCTCATCAGCCAGGGGCTGATTTCTGCCCCCCAACCCCCCCCCCCCCCCCCCCCCACCCCCCCGCCTGGCTCCGCGCCAATCACTCAATTAGACACCATTCTCCCGGAGCAGCCCGACCGGCCATACTTAATTCAGTCATCAGGGCCCCTGGACGGCTGCCCGGCTCAGTGCCCGCTCAAATGTATCTGGCCTCAGACTTGGAGGCAATAAGGCAACTGCACAGCTACTTCTCTCTGATTCCGAAACCGGAGTCGGCCTGATCGTCGCGCCCGGTCCCGTCGCTGGTCTTTGGGACAGTCGTGTTGCCGTGCTCGAGTCTTGGTGTGATAGATCTCCCCGGCGTGCGTGCGGCAGGAGGCAGCACCGCACGGTCTGTGGCTCGGATCTCTGCGAAAGGCTCAGCCTTTTACTCAGGGCCTGCTAGCTGCCTCACAGATGGCACATTTACATTCAATGATTCGTGTTCATTTCCTGTGGGGCTCGCAGCAGTGTGACCCCCCCCCCCCGACGCATCGAGCATGTGCTCCGACAATGCGGGGCTCCACCCTTTGCCCTTTGCCCTGTATCCAATCCCACGCTGCCAATCACTGTTGACAATGCGGGGAAGGGGGCCGCTTAGAGACCCCTACTAGAACAACCCGCTCGAACGCCGGCCGGCGCCATCAATAATTCATAACGGAAGCGCTTTGCTTATTCCGAGAGCGCCGCCAAAATGCCATTTTTGTGGGGCCTTGCGTATAAAAAAAACGAAAGAAGAGAAAACCTTCAATTATTCATTACTCTGGGTGTTAGCTACGCCTGAATGTTTCCCTCTCTTTCTCTCCCTCTCTCTCTCTCTCTGTTTTTTCCCCTCCAATCAATTATCCTGTCGACTGCTCCGCCGGCTCCCCGGCATCGTGACGTCACGTCCTCTTCCTCCCTCCCTCTTCTTCTTCTTCCTCTTCTTCGGCGTGCGCGCAGGTAAGTGTGCTCTCTGTTCACCTTGTATGCCCCAATGTTAACGGGGTCCTGTGTAAGGCGCGCCGCTGCGCTCTTCGTTACGTAAGCCGCGTCGACACAGGTGGCGGGGGAACATGGTCAGGGTGCTGCGACAGCGCCAAAGTGCTAGCTGATGGGGGCTGACAGAGTTCACACACACACACACACACCCCACCCCCCCATCCCACCCCCTCTCCAAAGCGCACGGAGACGGGAGGGATCACGCGCATTGTCGAACACACGGGTTTTGTTTTCTATGGGTGATGATGTGCCGCACACGAGGAACGACGCTCCGGTTTA
>JAPMUY010006033.1:7500-30000 GCA_026901105.3 Galaxias olidus | reverse complement strand
AAATCTATAAACACAGTATTTATCCAGCTTGCGTCAGGGGGGGATTCACTTAGACAAGCGATATCTCTGCCTCCGCGAAGTCTCGTCGTGAGCGTTTGATCCGCGCGCGAGATTCCACGTTGGAAGCGCACTTCCCCTTGAGTTGAGCGCATTATGCACAGCGAGCGCGTCGCCCGGCGCCTCTCCGCATGGAATTTAGCTTATTGCTTTTGTCAACGAACGACAACGCCAACAACTTGGGAGAATTGAATAAAAACAGTTTGACTTTCAACCGTCTCGCGCCGCGCAAGCTGGTAATCGCTCGGGCTGTGTAGAGAGAGAGAGAGAGGGCTTTCATCGCTCGCGTCAATTATTCAAACGCGCCTCACGTGGTTTACGGTTTCCTCAAACAACTTGGGCCGGTGATCGCCTGCTCGTTCCGAGGCGGCCTCTTGTCCGCGGCCCGGCGTCGAACGGGAGCGTGACGCTCGCCTCGCCACGCGCGCTCCGCACGCTCCGGGCGTCTTCTGAAGACCACACGGAAAAGGATACTTTTTTTTTTTTTTCGTTTGTCCGAAGATTGCCAGTCTCATCCTCCCACGTCACGTTCTGTAGGAACACGTTTGGTTGAGGGTCCGGACGGAAAAAAAGGGGGGGGGGGACGGAGGGAGAGCTGATTAGCGGCTCGGGCGACGGCGGAACACGCCGATTAGAATCTCCCCCCACCCCCACTTTGTTAGAGCCCGCCGCGCAGAAAGCCGGGGTGGGCCTCCGGTGACTGACGCGCTGACGCCATGCAAATCACCGTTCCCCCCCTCCCCCCCGCTTTGTTCCTCTGGCTGGGAGTTGTTTCACTCTCCGTTCACCCTCCTCCTTCATCGACACCCTCCGTTTCCGTGGCAATCTGGGTGTGATGCGAGGGTAATAGTGTGAGTAGAGAACAACAAGGGATTGATCAAATAGAGACTTAAAAATAGATAGAGGGATGGAGAAAGAGGAAGGCACGCAGACAGAGAGGGGTATGAAGAAGAGACAGGATAGAGAGAGAGAGAGAGGAGAGAGACAGGATTGAGAGAGAGAGAGAGGAGAGAGAGAGAGAGAGACAGGGAGAGAGAGAGAGAGGAGAGAGAGAGAAAGAGAGAGAGAGAGAGAGAGAGAGAGAGAGAGAGAGAGAGAGAGAGAGAGAGAGAGAGAGAGAGAGAGAGAGAGAGAGAGAGAGAGAGAGTGAGAAAGAGAGAAAGAGAGAGAGAGAGAGAGAGAGAGAGAGAGAGAGAGAGAGAGAGAGGTAGACTTTGACAGAGAAGCGGTGGAGAGAGCCCAGGACAGGGAAGCAGCAGACCCTGACTGAAGCACGAGTCTCATTAGCCCTCGACTCCCTCTGCACCAATCACAGCCTGCCAACCGGAGACAGGAAACACCGCCCCAGTGCACCCCATAATACAGGGACATGCATTGTCATGGTGACTGCGTCCTAACCGCCACTCTGGCTGACTGTGACAAGCAAAACAACCATCCATCCTGCTGCCCGCTCCCTGATCTCTCTCTCACGCACACAAACACACTCACTCTCTCTCTCACGCACACAAACAAACGCACACACACACACACACACACACACACACACACACACACCCACCCACCCTCAAACAAACAAGCAAACAAACAGTGCAGAAAGTGCTAGTCAGAGCTTCGTTATGAATTACTTATTGATGAAGACTGCCAATGAAATCTACCTTGAGTCTGTGTGCTGTGTGTGTATAGCAAGTGCATGGAAAGTCCACACTGGCAGCACTACCATTAAAGACGCACGTGCGCCAGACCAACTGACTTTGTGATGCTCTAGACATCGTACCACCCACATAGAAACAACCTACAGTATGGCACAATCCCTTGAACATGAATATTTCGATCTCAATGCATATTATTGTCATATTCGGCAGTATAAAGTCCCTCTTTAGTATAAGAGTAAGAGCAAAGACACGGTGTTCCTAAATGGTTGATATGATTCATCTCAGGCCATTGCCGCACGGCATATTATGTGGAAGATTATCCGCTGCGATGACATCCACGTCATATTTTCATTTCTTTCTCCCCTGCTCCCTTCATCCCGCTCTTCCCTTTCACTTTACACCGCCACGCGCGTGAGCGACCGACCGGCTTAGCGCGTCAGTCCCCCTCCAGAGCTTAGCGTAGCATTAGCGCTCCATGCTAATGTGATCCACCCGCCGCCGAGGAGATCCGAGCGTGTCCCGTCGCCCCCCCGTCCCCCCCGTCCCCCCCAACCCGCTGTCTGTCTTAAGCTTCTGGTCTCCTCCGCTCGCCTCGCGCTGGGGCTGCGTCTGCGTCTGCCCGTCGGCCCGCGGTGACGTGGGGAGCCCTTCACGTGGCCCACTTGCCAATTCGGTTTTGTTGTGTCTTAGTTTTTTTTTTAAGAAAGGGAGAGTGCAGGGAGCAGTGTGTGTGTGGTGGCCGACCGGTTTGAGACGCTGGGGACGTGCCGGGCGCGAACTTAGCGGATGCTGTTGCGCATGTTATACAGTGTAGAGTGTTTTGTAATTATTTTTATTATATGTGTATATGATAATATATTTTATATATAGATATTTTTATTTTTCTATTTTTTATTATTACTTACCTATGAGTTTATAGAAAAATAAACATTTGACTTCCTGTTACAGATTGAATTTCATTGAAACAATTCTTTGATTGGGTCACATGCTATTAAATCTGACAGGAAGTGAAGGTTTAATCCAGCGCTGGTTGGTCGCCAATTGCCATGGGTGACTAGACATGTTTTGACACTGCCCGGCTGTCTACATTGCTCAGTTCTTCTGTACCCCCTCCGCGCCTCCCTTCCTAAGGCTTTGCTGTCAGTCCACCACTGGCCACAAGCTCGGTCGGGGGCTGTCATTCATCCATGCTGTGATTGGATTGGATGGCTACATGCCTTGGGGCGGGAGCTTGTCACGCTAGACTGCTTTTATCCATGTAGTCGTTAAATGTCTTACCCTTTTTTAGTCTCTCTCCCCCCATCTTTCTCTCCTCCTTTCCCCCCTTTTTTGTCTCTCGTGTTATTACCTCTTTGGGTTATTGTCTTTTTCTACCAGTAAGTTGCGTGCATGACACTCTCTCTTTGTATGTTCCCCTGTCTGTTGTCCTGCGTCTCTCTCTTCCTCTCCTGCTGTCTCTCTAAATCCCCCTCTCTCTCATCCCTCATCAGTTGACAGGCAGGCTTTGCTCATAGAATCGGGTCCGGGGAGCTTGTTTGTTACACCACCGCTAAATCCACTAATCCGGGACACAGGATAAATACGCTGGATAAATAAAAGATTTGTTTTCATCCCAGCCTCAATAACGTACACACACATATGCAGGCACACACAAATGCAAACAAGCACAGCCACTGGTGTGTGTGTGTGTGTGTGTGTGTGTGTGTGTGTGTGTGTGTGTGTGTGTGTGTGTGTGTGTGTGTGTGTGTGTGTGTGTGTGCGTGTGTGTGTAGTGTACACGCGCATTTCCACACCTACTTGTAGACACAGGCACACATACACAACCCACACAGACACACAAACACATACACACACACACACACACACACACACACAGAACAATGGTGTGTGACTCAGGGGAGACAAGTGGTTATTATTAAAAGGCTTGTCTGGCGCATCCTGAAGGTTTCTTGTTGTGCCATGGATTTGAGCTTCATGACGGAATTAGCTGTCTTCGACGTTCCCAGCTGCCCCCCCGCCCCCGCATGATGATGATGATGTCTGTCCGCCCTATTAGTGCAGAAACCCAGAGCAATACACTCAGCATTAGACGAACTCAACTGACACAGCCCTGCCGCAAATACACACACACACACACACACACACACACACACACACACACACACACACACACACACACACACACACACACATATCTGCAGAACCTGCAATGGCGGAAACATGTTTACTAAACCAGACAAAATGTGTACCAACAGAGCCGTTGAACTGTGCCCTGCCGTACAGCGGCGTCTATCCAACCTGAAAATGGAGTGTTGTGGCGTTTAAGGAAAAGGGGGGTGGGGGCCGGGACGCTGAATGGAATTCCGAGCGCTCGGCCCGGGGGGACGGCGGAGAACACCCGGCGTGCTGTCGGAAGGCGTCGCTGTCCCAGGATTACTCCCCGACGCGGCCCTGAATGGCTGGCGTAATGGGGGAGGGTGGGAGGGGGGGGGGGGGGGGGGGGGTCGGGCTGGTAATTTGTTCTCTTTTGTGGGCCCAAAACAACTGTTGGCGGCAGCGTGGGATCTGCTTTGCCGCTTCCGCGACTTGGCCTTGTTTGCTCCCTGCCCCTCGATTCGTTTTGTGACTGTGTTGCCGTCTCTCTCTCTCTCTCTCTCTCTCTCTCTCTCTCTCTCTCTCTCTCTCGCTCTCTCTCTCTCTCTCTCTCTCTCTCTGTCCCTCTCTCTGTCCCTCTCTCTCTCTCTCTCTCTCTCTCTCTCTCTCTCTCTCTCGCTCTCTCTGTCCCTCTCTCTGTCCCTCTCTCTCTCTCTCTCTCTGCTTCCATCTATGCCTTCTTCGTTCTGTTCATTCTTTGCGGTTGCCGCCGGCTCTCTCCCTCATTTTCTCCGGGAATGACGGGGAAGAGGCATTCAGATGGCAGACAAAAAACAAAAACTGTCAGCTGTCATCCACCGGCATGGCTCACATTTTGACAGCGGACCCGTATTCAATTTCACCCTGGCACGCACCAAAGGGATCCCGGGCTGTCGGTTCGGCCGTACGGGGGCAAAGCCATTTGGGCTGGCTGTCGGTTAGCAGCGACTGAGCAGCCATTTAGAATATTCTGCCCGGAGATTGAGGCAGAGCACACATGAGAAGCCAGCGGTGCCCAACCAGGATGAGCGGCCAGTGCGTCCGAGCCAATCGGTCCTGTGCTAACCGTCGCGGCGCTAAAGCAAACCTCCGCTAACGACGCGTTTCCCTGCCCTCCTCCTCCTCCTCCTACTCCTCCGGGTTAAGACCAGACCAGGTCGCCATCGTAACCGTGATGAATGCTAGCCCTGGTAATTTGAATCGATTTCAGTACGTTGCAGTTTTCTGGCCCGTGTGGCTGGCCAGGCGTGGAGGACTCCGCAGACGCTCGGCGCCTGGGCTGTCGACTTGCCCCGGTGTCAATAGGGCATATTTACCTCCGAGGCCATTTACAGCACCGAGCTTTGATCGCTGGAAATCCCCTATGCTAGTTTAATGAATCCAAGGGCTGCGAGTAATTCTTGCCCCCCTTCAGGCTAGCATGGAACTGAAGGATCTATTGTGAAGGGTCTGCATTAGACCCGCATCTATATTTATCCCCAGGCTTGCTTTCGTTAGCACTTTTGTTTATTTTTTATTGTATCCCCCTGGCTAGTTAATCAGCAGTGCGTTTGCTTGGTTGCTTGTGTGAGCTGATGTGTGTGTGTGTGTGTGTGTGTGTGTGTGGGGGGGGGGGGGGGGGGGGGGGGGGTTGATCTCATGTGTGGGTAAATCGTTGGAACGGAATGATGTGGTCCAAGTTGATTAGTCTACTGATGGGATGATTAAAAAAAGGTATCCAAGTGATGTCAGGGTACAGCCTAGGGACAAATTCAACCTTAAACATCAGCCTTTGATGCCAATCGACAAATATCACCGAAAACGTTGTTTCCACTTGTGATGTTGTTTGTGATTTTCTGTCAACGTACGGTTTATTAAAGTATTGATATATAATAGTGGCGCAGTGGGTGGAGCTGTCCATGGGTTCCAGAAATGTTTCGTGTGTTGCTATCCATGGTGCTGAAACGCTTTTCTCTTGTAAGACTGTCCATGGTGCTGAAAAGCTGCTGTCTTGTGATGCTGTTCAGGGTGCTGAATAGCTTCTTGCATTCGATGCTATCCATAGTAAAGAAAAACGTCTACCTTCTGATGCTGTCCAGGGTGCTGAAATGTTTCTACCTTTTGAAGCTGTCCGTGGTGCTGAAACGTTTCTCTCTCTTGTAGTGCTCAAAATGGTTGTTTGTTGGGATGCTTTCCATGGTGCTGAAAAGCGTCCTGTGACCAGTGGTCCACACATACTGTGCGGTTCAACACATCTTTTGATACAATACACTTTTTGAAGTTGTTGGTGAAAGATGCACTATAGAGAGGTTGTTCTTCTTTCATGCAAGGCGACACCGACGGCAGGGTGCCCATCGGCTTGGATTGACACATACATGTGTCACACATACTCCACACATACATGCACCTCTGCATTAGTTTGCGTGTGTGTGTGTGTGTGTGTGTGTGTGTGTGTGTGTCTGTGTGAGAGAGAGAGAGAGAAAAGGAGGGAGCGAGAGTGACGGGGGGGGGGGGTAGATGGTGCCGTAGATGGTGCCGTAGAATACCGTGAAGCAGTCATTCAGTAAGAGTGCCTCCAGTGCTTCGGGAATCTTGATTATCAAGTCGAGTTGTGTGGTGGAGCCTACCCGACACTCCCCTGGGCCACAATTAGACACACACTCAACACACACACACGCACACACACACACACACGTGCTCTCCCTTGCCACCCACCACAGCCTCCAAAGGTCAGCAACAACAACAACAACAAAAAGGATAGCAATCCTAATGATGAAGACGATGAGGGGGATAATTAGCACGCGTCGTTCGGTGCGTTGCCGTGGCGGCCTGCCTGCGACGGTGGAGCGAGGCGCGGGCTGGCGTCCCCCCCCTTCAGAGGAGTGGCTGTCGATTGGAGGGAAGAAAGGTGTCAGGGAGCGGCGGCCAAACGGGAGAAGAAATGGGAGTCGGGCCTGCCGTCTGCTTTTTGTTTTCCTTATCGCCCCCCCTCTCCGTCACCCTCCGTCTCGTGCTCGGGACTCCTGACGCTCGCTTTCTCTCCGTCTCTCCTTATCTCTCTCTCTCTCTCCGTCCCCTATCTGTGCCATCCGTCTCTCTCCCGCTCTGAGAGGTTGCTCGTCCTCTGTCTGGCGGCCCCTCCCTCGCCGTTTGCGGGCTATCGACCCCCTTTCCCTCTGCCCTTCCTCTCTCTCTCCCTCCCTCCCTCCCTCCCTCCCTCTCCCTCTCCGCCGGCCCAGAGCTGGGTCACTCTGTTGGTTTAGGGCTTGGCTGGCCCCGCGCTGCCTCAGAGATATTTTCCGAGGCAGAGCCAAGGCCCGGAGAGGTTCCATTAGCCCTTTATTTGGACAGGCTGGAGGCGGCTAATGGAGTCAGCGCCGCCCCCCCCCCCCCCCCCCCACACACTGGCTCTCTGTGTTGCCTCACGTTCTCCCTCTCTCCCCTCCCTCCGCCTCGGAGTGACACGCCGCAAATACGTGCTGGGGCCGCTACACACACACACACACACACACACACACACACACACACAGGCTCACGGCACGCTTTCCGTAGCGTGCGTAGACAATCACGTGTGTGTGTGTGTGTGTGTGTGTGTGTGTGTGTGTGTGTGTGTGTGTGTGTGTGTGTGTGTGTGTGTGTGTGTGTCTGTGTGTGTGTGTGTGTGTGTGTGTGTGTGTGTGTGTGTGTGTGTGTGTGTGTGTGTGTCAACCAACGTTAGGGCCGGCGTGTCGATTACACAGTAGTGGTCTGCGGTAAAATCGATGGCCAAATGTTTGATATGTTCCCGGTGACAAATCTAAGAAGAAAGTCCATATCGACATAACTGGCCACTGATCACACATAAGGCGATTGGACGGTTGCGGGGGGCCTCCCCCAATCACGGCCCAGCTAATAACGAGCCAAAAGCCGGATTCGCATCCAATAAGCGCCTGCCAGCCC
This sequence comes from Galaxias olidus, assembly GCA_026901105.3. Taxonomy (NCBI): domain Eukaryota; kingdom Metazoa; phylum Chordata; class Actinopteri; order Galaxiiformes; family Galaxiidae; genus Galaxias; species Galaxias olidus. The sequence continues at coordinate 22,240 of JAPMUY010006033.1, read as the reverse complement.
CCACGTCCATGGCTTACATAGATTTTTCCCAACCCCCGTGGGGCTGAAGCTGTCTCCTAAGCCTTTTGAAACCTCACATCTAATTGTCATGTTAAGAATGACCAGTTATCGATCCGGGGGGAGCTGAGAAAAAGGGACCGGAGCTGCAAATAAGCTGGGTGGGGTTACCTTGGGAGCGTCGGGCTTCTGCTGTGTGTGCCGTGATGGATGCTCTTCATAATGGCCGTCCTCGTCTTTCTCTCTTCGCCTATGTCGCGGTGCTCTGGTGCGCTAGTTAGAAGTGGGGGAGGGGGGGGGGGGGGTTATTGCGGTTTTCAAAGGAACGAAGCTACACCCACTCTCTCTATCTTTGAATCTTTGATATCGGAGAGGAGCCAGGCTCGCCATGCAGGGAGAGCGCGGTGGAATCCTTCTCGAAGGGACGAGGAAAAGAGAGAGGTGCAGTGTGTGTGTGTGTGTGTGTGTGTGTGTGTGTGTGTGTGTTTGTGTGTGTGTGTGTGTGTGTGTGTGTGTGTGTGTGTGTGTGTGTGTGTGTGTGTGTGTGAGAAACTGGGACACACACCTCACCTTTCCGTGCGATCGAGAAACGTGATAGCGACGAGCATGGGCATCAAGCACCCGGAGCCTTCTCACTGGGACAGAGGTGGGAAAGGTGGGAGGGGTGCAGGGATGACGAGAGAGCGATAGATGGAGGGACGGACGGAGGAAGGTGAGGACAGAGGCAGACTAAGTCAAAGACGAAAACGCGGACGTGGAGGTGAAGCAGCACAGCAGACAACAGAAACCCAAAATGAAAGGGAGAAGAGGTTGGCGGTGGTGGTGCTGGTGGTGGGGGGGGGTGTAGAGTTGATCTGCAGAGGGATGGATGGAGGGGGACGGGGGGAGCGGTAACAACGGCACGGCCGATTGGCCGTCGGCCGCTCGGCCGTCAGCCGCTCCGTCTGTGTCGCCGCCGTTTACTTCCCTCCCTGATTGGCAGGAACCCCGTGGTCGTGGCGCTCGCCGCTGTTTCTCCTCCCTCCTCCTCCTCCTCCTCCTCCCTCCTCCTCCTCCTCCCTCCCCCTCCTCTGCCTGGCGTGAAATTGGACATGATAGCTTTTAGGCTGGCCGATCCTAACAGGTAAATGATGCGGTGCCGCACGGCGCCCTCGAGCGACGGGACGAGGAGCACAGAAAAGGGACAGGGAGGCAGACGAACGAGAGGCCACGGCAATAACAAAGTGGAGATGAGCTCTGTGAGAGGGAGACGGATGGATGGAGATAGGCAGAGGGGGAGAGAGAGAGAGAGAGAGAAAGTGTGTGCGTGTGTGTGAGAGAGAGAGAGAGAGAGAGAGAGAGAGAGAGAGAGAGAGAGAGAGAGAGAGAGAGAGAGAGAGAGAGAGAGAGGGAGGGAGGTAGAGAGAGAGAGAAGTAGAGAAAGAGAGAGAGAGATTCAGCAGGAGATTGTGTGTGTGTGTCTGTGAGATAGAGAGAGTGATTCGGGTCGGTGTAGAAAGTGAGGGGGAAGAAGGGATGGAAGAGAAGCCCCTTCTTAATGCGATAAGGTGAAACTTTCAACGAGAAGGGGAGGGGGGGGGTAGGTTACGGGGAGGGTGTGCTCAGTTTGAAAGCCTTCGCCTCCCAGCAGCGGTTCGTTCAGCAGCCTTTTACGACGGCGGCATAAGGAGCCGGGGATAAAATACGGAAAGATGGGAAAATTTGCAAAGCATCCATCCCGATGACGAGGCGGTCTGGCGGCGCCGAGGTGGTGGAGCCAGACGGAGGGAGACAAAACGAGGTCTTGCTCTTGAATGAGGGAGACGCGTTCAAAACAATGCACTTTGATCCGCGCCACGTTCAGCGTTTCATGTCGCCACGGTAAAACCCCGCCGGCCTACTTCGCACCTCCATTTTGCGCTCAGGTACCGTTCCGCGGAACGCCGATTTTTCCGACCAGAGCGCCCCCTCCCCCCCCGTCTCCTCCTACCCCGCTGAGGGTGCGATTAGCATTACTCAGCAAGCTGCCTACCAGCCACAGCAGCAGATATATGCTAGTCTGCCAAGGTCTACTACGTACTCCCTCCTACTCTCTGCCTCCCCTGCCGAGAGCGTACACTCTACTCTCACGGTCTCCCACGCGCACGCGCACACACACGCACACACACACACACACACACACGCACACACACGCACACACACACACACGCACGCACACACTCAAACCCTGCTGAAATACGAAGCTCGATAGTGGATACGAGGCCTCCGTTGCTGTGTAGGTGCGTCCATGTTGGTCGAGGAAATTAGGAGCGCAGGCCTCGTCCCGGCGCGTAGCAGCCGGGAATGACTTACCTGTACAATTCATAAGCACTGATCCAGCGAAACACCCTGGCTCTTTGGGACAAAGAAACACGTTCAGGCCTCCGGCGTGCTCACAATGAGTCGTCCAAAGACAACAGGGAGGGTTGATAGCACTCGGGACGCTGCATGGACGGTCCGCCAGCGTCTCTCTCGTACTCCGTCGGACGACAGGGCGAACCTCGGAGGGGCTGAGGGTGGCCATTTAATCAGCTAAACCAAACAAGCGTGTTTGAACAGGAAGGTGAGCCTTGGATAGTCCTTAGGCGCTCCAACCCCCCTCCCCCCGTCCCCGTCCCCCCCCCCCCCAAAAAAAAACGTTCCCTCTTGTAAAGTGGACCGGACGCGCGCCGCCGAAAGGATAGCAACCTCTCCTAACGGAGGGACCAAGAGGGGCCTTGTTACCCAGGCACCTCCTAAAATGGTCCTCTGCCACGCGGAACTTCCTCGACCGTCGCCCCCTCCCCTCCCCTCCCCCGTCTGTGTGTGGCCAGCCGGCGTTTCTCCGGCGGTGCGACTGCACAGCTCACCTCATTATCCTTGGAGCGGCTCCCTCCTCCTCGACGGCGAGCCCGCTGTCAGGAGGAGCCGGATCAAAGGTTCCGCCTCCCTGCAATCTGCACGGTGACCCCGCCGCCTCACCTCCCCCTCATCGGTGTTCCGCTGGCCGGGTCTGCCCCACTGTCTGCCACGGAGAGAGATGTTAAGGCCCCTTTATGGCACAGTGGAGTGGACGAGGAAGAGAGAGACGAGAGAGAGAGAGAGAGAGAGCGAGAGAGAGAGAGAGAGAGAGAGAGAGAGAGAGAGAGAGAGAGAGATGTTATGCCCTTTATAGTTGACAATAAACATGGGAAGGGAATGGAGGGAGAAAGAGAGATATAGCGGGCCCTTCACAGACGGATGAAAGGGCAGAGAGATGGAAGGGGCAGGGGGTGGACTGGGGAGAGAACGATAGAGGCAGAAGAGGGACAGAAAGAGAGGGAAAGGGGACGAGAGAGAGAGAGAGAGAGAGAGAAGCCGCAGCGATCAGAGGAATGGGGGGGATGAAATGGAAGAGGGGCGGAGGGGTGAAAAGGAGTACTTTAGAAGATGAGAAGAGAGAGAGAGAGAGAGGAGAGTGTGCGCAGAGCCCGGTGCCGTGGTCCAGTGCGCGGCAAACAGGGGGCCGATGTTTGAGATTTGGCCCCGCTGAGGAGGAGCCAGCCAGCCCTGACCGTTTAGGCCTGATAGAGAAGTCTCCCAAAGTCCCAGCTAGCATGAGCTATAAGGGCCACAGCCCCGAGGCGGGCTGGAGGAACACACACACACACACACACACACATGCGCGCGTGCACACGCACTGCAGAGGCTTGCCAAAAACCTCAGCTGCATCATACACAATTAGCATGGGGTGCATGCAGTTTGTGCTTACAGCATGCAATTGTGTGCATTGTGTTTGTGTGTGGTGTGCGCTTGCTGCATGATCACGTGTGGGTGTGTGTGTGTGTGTGTGTGTGTGTGTGTGTGCATGTGTGTGAGTGTGAGCAAGCGTGTGCGTGTGTGTGTGTGTGTGTGTGCTTGTTGCATGATTGTGTGTGTGTGTGTGTGTGTGTGTGTATACGTGTACGTGTACGTGTGTGTGTGTGTGTGTGTGTGTGTGTGTGTGTGTGTGTGTGTGTGTGTGTGTGTGTGTGTGTGTGTGTGTGTGTGTGTGTGTGTGTGTGTGTGCAGCAGTGTGTGCTGTCATTCATCCAGTGGCTCGGGGTCAGAGGGGGCTAAAGAGAAGAGACAGGGCCTGGACAGAAACACGAGCACTGGGGGGGGTTCAGTCCTGATTGAAGTCTTAAGGGATCAGACCCAAGGTTACGGAACGAGATTCCGCCTCCTTTTTTCTCTGAGGGAGAGGGGCGTTTCACATTCCATCCTTACTGGCTCTCACTGAACACGTGCAAAAAAACACGTGCAGTATATATGTATTTATACATCAATTCATGTAATGTATATCAATATTTATGTATAAAAGTTGCTAAGACTAATATTGCATATGATGTGTATATATATATATATATATATATATATGTATACTTATAGTAAGCATATGCACGAAATTATGCAAGCGTAGATAATATATTCACATTAATCACAGTAAATTTCGTGTGCATGCATGAATCATGCACCGATGTACTGTGGTGTGCTCTTTTGAAAAAGGCAGACAGCAATTGTCTGCTCCGTTATATAAGATGAAGGCGCATGCTGTTCCCCCGAGCCTCTTACCGCCGGATGGGTTTGTAATGTATGTGTCAGCTCTTAGCAACAACGGCGTAAGTATTTCGCAGATCGATCGAGACGGTCACGTGCACGTGAAAACCACGTGTTTACCCCGCCCCCCCCCCCCCCCCCGCGTCGACGGTCTGCCCGTTGCGGCGCTCCAAATTCCCGAGTCCCCCCCCCCCCCCCCCCCCCCCGCGGAAAACGTGAGCTCGTTTCTTTAGCCTCTCCGTTCTCCGTGACGGTGTCAGAGCTGCGTCGGCGGGGGCTTTGAATGTGGATGTGGCCGTGGACGTGGTGCCTAGCGCCGCACGAGCCCAGCATGGGCCCCCCCCACCCACCCCCCCTTCAGCTTCAGAAAGCCATTTGAGCATGAATGACAAAGAGCCTCGTGGAAATCAAGCAGGGCTGTCGGCTAGTCATGCGGGGGGTCCTCGCCCGGTCGGCTTCATGTCCTTTTGATGGTGCCGTCGTTGTTGTTTTGAGGTCTAGATGACATTTTGAGACACTGTTCCTCTCTCTTCATATCTCTCTGTCTCGCTCTCCCTCTCTTGCTCTCTCTCCACCGATCTCTCTGTCTGTCTGTCTCTCTCTCTCTCTCTCTCTCTCTCTCTCTCTCTCTCTCTCTCTCTCTCTCTCTCTCTCTCTCTCTCTCTCTCTCTCTCTCTCTCTCTCTCTCTCTCTCTCTCTCTCTTTCTCACTCGTTTCCTCTCTCTCTTTTTACTCCCCTCCCCACCCCCTTTTGTCTTTCTCACTGAAGCGTTCTCCTCTGTCTTCTCGAAATGAATGGCTTTCAACGAGCTGTTAATTCGCCCACCGCCAAACCGAGGAAACGGTGCCGCGCGGAAGTACACCAAAATAGACACCCAGGGTGCTTTTCCTTTAGCTGATCCTCATTTCACTTCTTAAGTTTAAAGAGCACCGAGTGGGACGCATATTCAGGTTGTTAAAGAGCCGCTAATTGTTTGGAAGCTCGGGGAGGTAATTTTGTAAAGATCGATTAGACGGAACGTCACGACGGCGGAAATCCAACGGGAGAGACGGGACGCCGAACGGGCAAGGAATATCATTACAGCGAAAATGCCATTTCATTATAAAGGAACGGGAGTCGACGCGCAGACAGAGCACTTGGACGGAGGAGCGCTCTCTCTCTCTCGGCAGAGCCCTCTGGATTGACGTTGACGAGACGCTGCCGGCGGCAACACTAAAGCGTGTTCAGACCGAGGGACGAGAGCTTCACTCGCGGCCAGATAGATGCCGGCCATCCTGGCAAAAAAAAAAAAAAACACACGCGACCGACGTCCTAGTCCCAGGGTGGACAGACAGACAGACAGACTGATGAAGTGGACAGATAAAGAGAGACAGGCAAACCCCCTGTATGGACCAACCGGAGGACGGCAGGCGAGCGTGCAGCCAGACAGACAGACGGACCGGCAGACATTGGACAGACAGAAAGACACGCGCGGCCTGGCAAACGCACAGATAGGCAGGCAGGCAGGCAGGACCTGGTACGTAGACAGGCAGTCGGTCAGACAGACACAGAGATAGGCAGGCAGGCAGGCAGTCGGTCAGACAGACACGTAGATAAGCAGGCAGGCAGGCAGTGGGTCAGACAGACACGTAGATAAGCAGGCAGGCAGGCAGTGGGTCAGACAGAGAGACAGAGAGACAGACGGACACACAGATAGGCAGGCAGGCAGAAGCTGGCTGGCACAGAGCTATCTATGCATGCAGGAGTCCACGAGCAGGGGAAGGGGTTTCTGAATGGAGGCTGCTGTCACACTGCTGAGTGGCATTCCCACTGCTAATTATCCCATTTACAGTCGCTGGGATTAGCATCCCAGAAATAGGACGTGGGGGCATGGAGAAACGCGGTCCCGCTCGGTGCGTGTGCGTGTGCGTGCGTGTGGGTGTGGGTGTGATCGTGTGATTGTGCGTGTGTTGGTGCGCCTGTGCATGTGTGTGAATGTGTGGGCTTGATTGTGTGTGTGTGTGTGTGTGTGTGTGGGTGGGTGCGCGCGTGTGCGTGTGTGGGTGTGATTGCGTGTGTGTGTGTGTGTGTGTGATTGTGTGTGATTGTGTGTGTGTGTATGGGGGTTATTTTTAAAAGAGCTTTTGTAATGCGATGGCACCCGTCCACGGCTGGCCAACGGTTTCCGTGGCCATCTGGGAGACACTGATCCGCTCTTCTGAGTACGGAGCGGGCCCTCTAGGGCGCCTCGGACAGCCCTCTCCTGATCCCTTTTTCTGGGTACAGAGTAGGCCTCGTGCTGGGCACCGGCCAACAGTCCACTGCTTAGTTGGAGCTTTACAGCAGTTGGTACTTTGGTGATTGCATAACAAGTTACTGTTTGAAACGCGTGTGTGTGTGTGTGTGTGTGTGTGTGTGTGTGTGTGTGTGTGTGTGTGAGAGTGTGTGTGAGTGTGAGTGTGTGTGTGTGTGTGTGTGTGTGTGTGTGTGTGTGTGTGTGTGTGTGTGTGTGTGTGAGAGAGAGAGAGGGAGCGAGTGTGTGAAAGGTGAACAGGGCTGGGACAGTGCCAGTGTTGGAACAGGGAGCGGGACGGCGCCGTGCGCTCAGTTGGCTGTGCTGTCCACTCACCCGAGAAGGGCCCCATCAAAAGTTGATGATGGGCCCCGTGTAGGTGTGCTGCCCCCGCGGGCCCCTCTGTGACTCACCCAGTGCACGGCGGTGTGAGACGCTCGCAAAGCCCCCCGGCTCCAGAGTTCATGACCCCATCAACTCAGTGAGTTGTGATAAAACACACACACACACACACACACACACACACACACACCCAGAATGGAGCGGCGGCGTGAGAGGTGGGGCTTGGGATTTGTAGTCCCTTTTTTGGGGGGGGGGCAGGTGGCGCAGTCACTTAGGAAGGCTGACGCGCTTAGGAGAATGACACTTTAGTGGAGGCCACGGCGGGCAAAGAGCTTCTCGGTGAACGTGCGCGTGCGAGTGCAGACACGGAACAAAATAATTGAAAACTCAGTCAACCACGCATACCCACACCAAGATTAAGGAAAAACCGGGGGGGGGGGGGGGGGGTGAGAGCATTCAGCCCCCCCACACACACACACACAAATGCACGACGGGAAAAAAAGGAAAGGCACTCAGACGCACCTACAGGCAAGAACAAAAACACTTAAGAAACCCAATCCGCAACACACACACACACACACACACACACACACACACACACACACACACACACACACACACACACACTCGCAGGTGCGTCTGCTCCTGGTGCCGCGCTCGGCTCCCGCAGACAGGCGACGCTAGCGGTGCAGCTGAGCTCTCCGAGCACCTGAGGAGCTGGTAAATATTTAATTGACAGTTGCAGTCAGACGGAGACGTGCAGATTAGCCAGGGCTTTGTTCCCCGCCGCTCCTAAGATAAACTGTCTGCATTCTGTCTTTGTTCAGAGAGTACCTGCTTTAAGCTTCAAGTTGAATGTGTCGTTTGTGTGTGTGTGTGTGTGTGTGTGTGTGTGTGTGTGTGTGTGTGTGTTTGTCTGCGGGGTGTTTCTTTATAGGTAAAAGGTAGTGAACCCATATTTAAGAGATTCTAGCAGTGCTCAGAATGATGCTTGGAATGACCTTATCTCCCCCCTTTAGTGTTGGGCCACTCAGTTGATTTGCTATTGTTCACCCGTCACTTGACACTTGCTCGGCACCTCAGCGGTCCAGAGGTTCTATAAAGGCTGCCCGCCGCGTCACGCTCCGCCCAGTTATCCGGCAGGGGGCCCGGACCTTTGATACCCACGTTGTAGAACACGGCTGCCGATGCCTTTGCCTGCAGCACGCTGGTGCCCGCCTGCCCGCCCGCCCTGCTAGGCATGTTCTATACAGGCATGTTCCATGGCCTTTGAAGTGGAAAACCCTTCAGGAGGAACTCACTCGCAATGCAAATTTACACGCGCGCACGCACACACACACACACACACACACACACACACACACACACACACACACACACACACACACACACACACACACACACACACACACACACGCACATCACAGTCCATATTACACACTACCCCAGATATCCATTCAAATACTGAAGCCAGTTTGTCTTATTTGAAAATAACACAACATGAATATTTAATATATTTTGTGCGACGATCCAGAGCTTACTAGCTTTGGAGCAGTTGTGCTATGCAGCGCGGAGTTGGCTAGGAGAGGTAGCCCCAAAGCCTCTGCACAGAAACAAACATTCACATTGCTGTGTCTGTAGATAGTCTAATGCCTCTCTGTGATTTAAGGAAAAACGAAAGGAAACCAAGAATAGATTCGTAGTAGGATGCAGTGAGATGTTTTGCATTAAACATTGGACTCTGTATAAAATTACCAAAGCATGTGTAGGGTTTCTGGTTCACTACTTATGTGTAAACTACTCTTTATCAATTTTGTAGATTATCAATTAATTCATAAATTAATATTATAATCGATCAATTTGATATTAAATAATTAAGGGGGCACCACCCAAAGATTTAAGCTTATTGCATGGCTCGATGGGAAACCAGGTCTGATTTGTCATTAATTTAATAAGTAGGCCTAAGTAGTGACGTTCTAAGTTACGAGAATAAATGATTGTATGGAAACGAAGATATGACACAGCTGGGATTGGTTGCAAAGCAATTCTATTTATTTACTAGTCTAAAACACATGAAAATTACAGTACTACAAAGAATGACTAAATGATGACATTAATAAACTAAAGTGGTTAGTAGCTAAACATACACAGTATAACAGTTGAAATATTGATAAATTATGGTAAGCATAACACATCAGAAATTGTCTAAGCTTTAGCATTCAACGCTCAACGTATGATAAGCATGGGTTACGTTACTGTGAGAAGAAAGGCGGAGCTGTGGCTCAAGGATTGGTCTTATTAGCTTGTTGTTGTGGCTGGAGCCAGTTTGAGAAGTCCGTGGTTCCTTTGGTAAAGTTCTGAAAGTTAGTTCCTTGTTTGAATAAACATGGAACAGCAACGTGGGTTTTTTGGTCTTCTTTGACGTGTTAATCGTGCGCTGGTTCAGTTTGAAAGTGTGCAAGGTTTTCCGGCCTTGTAGTGAGGAAAAGGCCTAAAATCCTTTGTCCAAAGAGTTGCTTGCAGACACGTGGTCAAGGATTAAGTTTGAGTGCAATTTTTATCCTGTTAGAACGAGGTGGCCGACCAGGTTCTTGCGGATGTTAAAAAGCCAGGTTCCCTGGATGAGAACTCTATTTAAGCTAGTCTGAGAAGGGGTGTCCAAAAGGTGGCTGAGGTCACCTGATTGGCCACTGGTCAGGGACTAGAGGTGTAAATTATCTCACTGTATGAGATAAGGTTTTCAGCTTGATTAGCTCAAATGATTTTCTTTCTATTTATACCTGTATGCTAAGAATATGTTCTATATAAACGTTTGCAAAGTTTACAAAATATCATGGTGGACATTTGGATACCAAACATGACTAGGCTAATTATGTTAGTTAGCTTAATACAACAATACAAAATATATAATTATTACAAAATACAAACGATTGATGTTACAATTTCTTCTCATTGTCAATGTCCAATAATTTAATTGATTGTTCCTTTGCGACAGTTTCTTAATCCCAATTCATAAATCCTTAAAGTAGCAGTTGGAATGGCTGGAATAGAGTTAAGGTTTTATGACCCTTTGTGTTGAGAGACCATGCTTCGATTCTCTGGAATGAGGGGGATGGTTTGAGGATTGGTTTCCCTACACATGATTACAGATGATAGGTCCCATATCTCCAATGCCAGGGTTGAACATGGTGGCTTATCAAAGTGTTTTAATGGGGCAGTCATACCCACAATGATAACCAAACACCTCCCTTAGAGGATCAGCGCATTATTGGAAAGTTTTGCTGCATTCAACATGCAATTAATTGATATTTTAAAGCAACTATATCCATATTTGCCATAATTAGATATCTGTAAAAGGGCTTATGTAAAGTATAAAACAGGGACTGTAATAAGTTATGAGAATAAAGGATTCTGGTGACACTACAGTGTTATTGTGAGCGTGGCTTCGCCGTGTCAAACCTCCACGCCAGCCAGTCGGCCCCCCTTCCGGCAGACCTCTTTACTTCTCAGGATGCTGATGCCGCCTCTTTCCTCGTCAACCTCTCCGTCCGCCCAGCGGGAGCGTCGGCCAAACCCCACCCCCCCGCCGCCCTCCCCCGACATGAGCTACGGCCGCTCCGCTCGGAGGAAATCAGTGAGAGTACACCGGTGCTGACCGGAGCAGGCTGGAAATCTTCTCCTGTCGGCGCGGGGCTCGTTCCCCGCAAAAGTTTTCCCGTAAACGTCCGCGGCGCTCCCGAGCCCAATCGCGCTAATGGTGTCTGGTGAAGGGGGTGGGCAGAGAGAGAAGAGAGAGAGGGGTTGGGGGGGGCTCCCGCGTTGGCATCAACAGCGAGCTGGCCGAGCGCCTGCTGACCGACGGAATGACTGCCTGCCTTTCCTAACTCGCTGACGGGCTGGCTACCGCGCCGACCGACTGTTTGGCTGACGGACGTCTTAGCTGACAGACCGACTGTTTGGCTGACGGACATCTTAGCTGACCGACCGACTGGCTGGCTGGATGGCCGCCCGCCTAATTCACTGAGCACCTGACAGCACCCATCGACTGACAGAGCGAGCGGCTGATCAAGTGGCAGACAGGCTGTCAAACGGATGGGGGCGATACAGTAACCCGAGCCCCGCTCCATTGATCGGGGGGAAACGGCCACAGCGGCCCATCTAGGCTTTTCCCTCAGTCTGTCAAAGGATGCGGACACATTCGTTTTGGGGCCCCAGCTATCCTCGGGGCCAGCGTGGTCCGGCCAATGGATCGCACCCTCTGGCCCCTTTTGCAGGTGTGTCCCCCCCCCCGTCCCCCCCCCCCCCCACCAGACTGCCGAGATGAGACGTGTGGCGTGGCCCAGTGACCCTCCCCTCCCACTTTCTATCGTCTTTATTCTGTCCCTTTCTCCTTCCCGCACCGCACGCACCAGGCCCACGCCACGTGCGTCTCACTGGGCGCCTCGCTGCCTGTGCCGTGGGTGAGTGCTCGCGCTCTCCCCCCCACTCACTTTCCCTTTCTCGCTCTCTTTCTCCCTCTCTCTCGCTCTCCCTCTCTCTCTACCTCTCTCTCTACCTCTCTCTCCCTCTCTCTCTCTCTCTCTCTCTCTCTCTCTCTCTCTCTCTCTCTCTCTCTCTCTCTCTCTCTCTCTCTCTCTCTCTCTCTCTCTCTCCTCTCTCTCTCTCTACCTCTCTCTCCCTCTCTCTCTCTCTCTCTCTCCTCTCTCTCTCTCTCTCTATCTACCTCTCTCTCTCTCTCTCTCTCTCTCTCTCTCTCTCTCTCTCTCTCTCTCTCTCTCTCTCTCTCTCTCTCTCTCCTCTCTCTCTCTTTCTCCCTCTCTCACTCTCTCTCTCTCTCTCTCTCTCTCTCTCTCTCTCTCTCTCTACCTCTCTCTCTCTCTCTCTCTCGTCCCCTCCTATATTTCCTTCCTCTCCCACCGTGAGAAGGAAAAAGGAAAATCCATGTTTTGAGTCCAAAGAAAATATAGTTGGCGTCACGTCTTCAGGTTAATGCTGCAGCGTCAGCCATAGACGTCCTATTTGCTAATAGCAGTTCTTCACAAGGACCTGGCCATACTAACGTTTCCAATCTTGCTAACTGAGCATTCGCTGGCTGTAATTCATAAAGGACATAGAGTTTGGAATTGATTAGATTGACAGAGTTCGCCACTGGTCAATGCTACAACATTTGATGGAGGCTCCGTTACTTGCAGTGGCACAACCAAAACAATCAATGTTCAGAAATGGCTTTACTTAGTATAAAAAAAATGGCGTTGACTGGAAATGTTATGATCACAATGTGTTATGTTATCATAAAGTTATTTTGAGCTGGTCAGGAGCCTGAGTCACTGTTGCCACTGTATGGTCAGCGTGTCGTTCAGCCCCCATCTGTGGTTCTCAGAAAGGAATTATGGGCTACCTTGCATTTCTGTGTGTGAAGGACAGGTGGGTTCTTACTCATGAAATTTCCCTGGCGCCCGTAACTGTAAGGCAGCAAAGCAAACCGGCTGGTGTGGACATTTGTTTGTGTGGTGTGCGCGCGCGCGTGCTTGTTTGTTTGTGTGTGTGCGTGCGTGCGTGTGCGCAAGCCTGGTGGAGTGATGCATTATGGGTACCGGAGCCGGGAGTCCCGGGGGTGGAGTAGGGGAGGGGGGGGAGGGGGGGGGGGTGCAGGCTTTGATGTGAGTTGCTGCAACAGAGAGGACAGTAGGAGAACACATTTTATAGGAGCAGTATAAGAAAGGGGAGAGAAAGAAGCCGAGAGGGAGGGAGGGAGGGAGGGAGGGAGAGAGGGAGTTAGATGTGCTCTTGCCCTATCCCCCGTCTCTTTCTTCTTTTCTCTCTGACATCGGCAAATGTACACACAGTATACAGACACTCGCATACTGTGGATGTAAAAACAGTTTTTTATAGTATGTGTCTGTGTTTGTTTATGAGTCTACAGGGCACAAGGGTGTGTGTGTGTGTGTGTGTGTGTGTGTGTGTGTGTGTGTGTGTGTGTGTGTGTGTGTGTGTGTGTGTGTGTGTGTGCGCATCTCCCTCCCTGCCTTTTTGCAATACTGTGAGAGTGAGAGTAAAGGTTGTTCTGAAGGTTGAATCGAACGGCTCTTACTTGGTAACAGTGGATGGGTGTGTTTGTGTGTGTGGGTGTGTTTCGGGAAAGGAGGGATTGATTAGATCCCTGTCTGACTGTGTGCTCATGTGTGAGTGTGTGTGTGTGTGTGTGTGTGTGTGTGTGTGTGTGTGTGTGTGTGTGTGTGTGTGTGTGTGTGTGTGCGCGAATGTTTATGTGTGTGTTTAAGTCATGGCACCACAAGTCTGAGAGTGGAAATGAGACAGATACAGTTTTATGATTGGTGGCAGACAATATGGTGAAGAATATCCAATCAAGTGTAATCAGAGAAAGCAATGTGATCATGTGTTGTCTTTGTGTGTGTGTGGTGTGTGTGGTGTGTGTGGGGGGTGGGGGGGTGGGGGGTGGGGGGGGGTCTGAGGAGCCTAGTTGAGAGAACAGATTATATAGAGCATGCATTTTCTCTCTGATCAGCCAGGGCTAATGTCAACTGGAACGTAAGCAACTTGAATATTTTATGCAGCTGTATACCCACTGTAAACAAACACATGCAGAGCCATATCCCAACACATGGCATGTGACAAACATATAGGCCTACACTGAATTACCAATTGATGAAGGAGTACATGAATATTTTCTAGATATTTATTAATTTAGTTCGAGGTTTTTTTGTATCTAAACTGACACCAGAGAATTACATCAAGGTTGCTTAATTACTTACTTCTCGCTAGTTTTAATTGGAAACGGTGTGTGTGTGTGTGTGTGTGTGTGTCCCTAGTCAAACTTTTGCTCTTCCTTGTACTCTCAAAGTCAGTCTGTTCGCCAATCCATTGCTGACCATTGTGTGATCTTCGTCCACCTCCCATCAGACGCTCAGCTCTCAAGTAAACAGATCACCCCATTGAGCTGGTGCTGCAGCTAATGTACCCGGAAAAGGAGCGACAAGGGGAGGGGAGAGGAATAATGAGGGAGGTAGAGAGAGAACGAGGGTGAGGGAGAGGGTTTAGAGGGGATTGGCAACTCTCTTCAGAAATCAGATGTGCTTCAAGGCATTTTATGCGATTATATGGAAGGAACACGATCAGCTAGAAAAATGATGCTTCTTTCCCAACAGAAGGTAGAGAGAGAATAAAAAAAGAGAATAATGGATTGAAGTGCCTGTATTTGTTTTGCTTGTCGATGCCAAATTTCCTACAGTGACGTTCCACTCACCCATTCCGCCTGGAAACGCTCGGAGCATAATTTCTAAAGCTGTGTTTTATTGGACCATCGTTCAAACACATCGCACCTGAATGAATGTCAAAACTGAAGTTACTATGTGCCCAGTTAAAATGTCAAAATGTCAGCGTAAAAGCGTAAATGTCAAAACCAAAATCATTGTGCTACCAGAAAATGTAGTTACTATTTTGGACTTGGATGATGCCTATACCAGTACAGAATACAGAAGGAGTTGCCTCATATAGTACTACTACAGTCTTATGTATGCTAATTCACATTGCTA
>JAPMUY010006033.1:0-2500 GCA_026901105.3 Galaxias olidus | reverse complement strand
CTCTCTACATATGTGTGTATATGTATACATATATATATATATTTTTTAATCTCTCTCTCTCTCTCTCTCTCTCTCTCTCTCTCTCTCTCTCTCTCTCTCTCTCTCTCTCTCTCCACCATGGATAGTGTCATGATTAGATGACCAAAGCCATCGGGGCTGCAGAGCGAGAAAACAATTGAGTCTGCCCAAAAAGTAATGGCTTCCTCCAAGAGAGGGCGCACACCAAAACTCTTAATTACAGAAACTCACACTGTGATTCATGCAGAGACTTGCTGAGCTGACAAATTGATCATGGAGTGTGTGTGTGTGTGTGTGTGTGTGTGTGTGTGTGTGTGTGTGTGTGTGTGTGTGTGTGTGTGTGTGTGTGTTGTGGTGGATGGGGGGACAGAAACACGGAATGGGCGGAGATGCTCTTCCTGCCTGACGTTCAAAGCAGAAGGTTTAAATGTGTTGGAATGGCCTAGTCAAAGCCCAGATCTCAATCCAATTGAGAATCTGTGGTCAGTCTTGAAGATTGCTGTCACACGTGAAACCATACAACATGAAAGAGCTGGAGCAGTTTTGCCTTGAGGAATGGGCGACCCAGTGGCAAGATGCAAGCTCATAGAGACCCACTGGACAAAAGGCCCACAGGACAGGCCCACAGGACATTTGGCCCACTGGACAGGCCCACTGGACAGGCCCACTGGACAGGCCCACATATATATATATATATATATATATATATATAGAGAGAGAGAGAGAGAGAGAGATATTTGTTTTCTCTCTCTCTCTCTCTCTCTCTCTCTCTACAGGACAGGCCTCTCTCTCTCTCTCTCTCACTGAGTGTGTGTGAAAATAGTCACTAAACTGTGTGAGAATATCAATTTGTCAAATATCTCACAACACAACAGTGTGTGTGTGTGTGTGTGTGTGTGTGTGTGTGTTGTGGTGTGGGGGGACCCACAGGCCCACTGGACAGGCCCACAGGACAGGCCCACAGGACAGGCCCACTGGACAGGCCCACAGGACAGGCCCACTGGCCCACTGGACAGGCCCACTGGAAAGGCCCACTGGACAGGCCCACAGGACAGGCCCACAGGCCCACTGGACAGGCCCACTGGACAGGCCCACAGGACAGGCCCACAGGACAGGCCCACTGGACAGGCCCACTGGACAGGCCCACTGGACAGGCCCACTGGACAGGCCCACAGGACAGGCCCACAGGACAGGCCCACTGGACAGGCCAACAGGACAGGCCCACAGGCCCACAGGACAGGCCCACAGGCCCACTGGACAGATCCACTGGACAGGCCCACAGGACAGGCCCACTGGACAGGCCCACAGGACAGGCCCACAGGCCCACAGGACAGGCCCACAGGCCCGCTGGACAGGTCCACTGGACAGGCCCACAGGCCCACTGGACAGGCCCACTGGACAGGCCCACTGGACAGGTCCACTGGACAGGCCCGCTGGAGGCCCGCTGGACAGGTCCACTGGACAGGCCCACAGGTCCACTGGACAGGCCCGCTGGAGGTCCGCTGGACAGGTCCACTGGACAGCCCCGCTGACGTGACACTGACGCAGGACCACAGACATCGCTCCTGACGGCGGCGGACACGAACACCTCTGTCGGACAAAACCTTGTGTTTTCATATCTCGTTTGTCGTTATTTGAAACGGCGTCGCCGGGGACTTTCGCTTTTGTTCCGAGCTGAGCGGCAGACGAGCGGAGCGGAGCGCCGCGCGACCGCGTCCTTGTCCAAACCCACGCGTACAACGGGCCGCAGACACGGCGCGGACTGACCTTCGGTCGAGGCCTCGCCTTAACAACGTGTGATCTTTCAGGACCGTTTGTCTTTTTCTTTTCTTTTTTCCCCCCTCCCTCCCTTCTCTTTTACGTAGTCATCTCTCCAGCTCAGTGTCCTCGGCTCTGAAAGTAACGGACAGAGTGATTCCCGTTTCCTAATGGCTTTCATACGCGGGGACTCCACGGTGAGGCGTACGAAAAGGGACAACCGGCTATTGTCATGCAGAGCACTTTGCCGTGCGGCTATTGATTCCGTACAGTATCTGCGGCTCACGCTCACGCTCACGCACACGCGCGCGCGCACGTGGACCCCCCCCCCAATGAACACGCACGCAAATAATGATAGCCACACAATAGCGAACAGACACGCTCACACTTCACCGTGAGATCTATTATTTGATTACGTGCACACAGCCTGTGAGACTGTTGCTATTGAGCACCTGCTGCCATAGTTCCGTTCTCCCCTGTGTCCGATCAGGTACAACTAAAGTCACTAAGAGTCAACATATTGACTTCCAGACACAGATATGACACAGATCTTTCTTTCTGGTCGGTTCAGCCATTTCAGGAGTCCCAAAACACGTGCCATATGAGGGTCTATGCAATCCATTTGCTATTTACCAATCCATTAGATTTCCACCTACAACGCACATTTCACCTAAGCACCGTTTACTCAAAATGCGCATACCACCCAACTCTAAGACCTGTTTCT
>JAPMUY010006026.1:0-42648 GCA_026901105.3 Galaxias olidus | reverse complement strand
TGTGTGTTGGGGGTGGGGTGGGGATTATGTGTGTGTTTAACCACCAGCGCTGATTATCACTACAACCTCATTACATCTCTATTTACAGCTCCCTCTCCCTCAACCCACCTCCTCTCTCTCTCTCTCTCTCTCTCTCTCTCTCTCTCTCTCTCTCTCTCTCTCTCTCTCATAGTGTGTGTGTGTCCATGAATGTCACATCTGGCATCATGTTGGCTATCTATAGAGCTCTTCCCCCCTTAACGCTCTCCCCACTCTCTCTCTGTCCACTTCTCTCTTTCAATCTCCCTCCCACACTCTCTCTCTCTATACCTCCCCATCTGACAGGATGTCATACATCTTTATAAGGACTGTGCTGTGGGCCTAAAGCTGAACCGACAGGTAACACCCAATCAGCTGGGTACTTTTATGCAAACACCCTCCATTTATGTACTTTGTGTACATTAGTAGAGAAGTGAGTGTGTGTGTGTGTGTGTGTGTGTGTGTGTGTGTGTGTGTGTGTGTTAGATAGCTAAACTTCAGAAGACAAGTCCTAAAGTGCTAATTATAGCCCAGGAATAATTGCATCCAATCATGTCGGCTGGTACAGACACAGAAACATATGACATCTAAATTGGGTAACAAATACTTCCGCCAGAAAGCGTCGTTGCTACAGACTCTGTAAATGAAGTGGTTTGTTAATCGGTAAATAAAGTGGTTTGCTAATCGGCCTGATGTCTCCCTGTTCATGATCCAACCGTGTTCATCCCTCAGGGCCTTACAGAATGTCTGCTTGCCCACATACTGATCCCGAGACAACTCTTAATTACATCTGTTACTTTAGAAAGTAAAAAGGGCACTCGTACTTCAATATATTTCAATTTGTTTGAGTAACGACTTCGTAAACTATGCAATAAATCAACCTCGGTAGATTAGCAATCCAATTGCATTATGTTTGAATTATAAAAGGTTTAAACAGATTGGCTTCTCACCAATGAATTAGGGTTAGCTAATAAACTGTGTTGGAGTAAACCACTTCACCTGAATGCCATTGACAATATACAAAGAACCTACTGCAGTTTCTATAAGATTATGTTGTGCTTTTACACAGACTCTTTTAACCTAGCATGCAGAGCATAGAGAACGCTCTCCTGCGAAATATTACAAAAGGCATGCAAAAACCATACAATCAGTGACAGCACCACAGATAGTATGCAAAATTCACAGGCTTAGAGTGACAGGTCCTGACCACAATGTGATCGCTTGCATCGATTGGTCCCATCAAATAATGAGAGAGTTGAACAAAATCAAAATGCAAAAAAATTGCAACAATGCAAAATCTAAAGTAATGTTATAAATAGTAGGCCTAACAGTAATACATTTGATTGATTATACTGACATATTTTTAACCTAAGAGCAAAGCAAGTTCAAGCTATTGAGAGGGAAAATAAATGCCAAAAAAAACACTTATCAGTAAAAAGCACTTTGTCTGTTGTGATACGTCTAAGCGTAAATGTCACGGTTTTGGGTGAACACCTAATAACTCCACCCAACGCAGGGTTAACAGTTCTTTAGCACACACTCCCACACAGATGACCGGGACGAGTCTAAAAAACATATATACTTTATTACAATTTCATTGGTAAACAGTTGAGACTTCTTATAAAACCCCCTCCCCAGCACTGTCGTCACAATAACCCCCTTGGTTAGGAATTTGGGCAGAGCTTTACAGGTGGGATGATCCTACTCCTCTTCCCAGAAAGTCCACTACACACTATTTAGGTGAATTAACACGCACAACACAGTGGGGCAACAGGATGGCACTGCAAATCCATCAAAATGCCATAAAGCTAGCACTACATACAGAACACTTGCAAGAGGGGAGGTAGACTCCACTAAACACACTAGTACACTGCACACAAGTGAAACACTCCCGCTATGACCCACCCTTGGCTCCACCCTACCCACCTCTAAGGGAACTCACCAAGCTGCTGGGGTAAGTGAGGTTTTCTTGGGGAAAGACACAGGACAACATGGAAGATAGAAGTGGGGATGGGTTCTCGCTTTCCAGCGCTGCCGAGAACCAACTCCCAACAAATAAAATAAGAAGGTATGCGTCTTTAGGACCTGGACACGGGACCTGCACAGCTATGCTGGAACGCCGCCAATGACGTCGTCGCAACGTAGTCATTGGCTCTTCCCGTCCGAGGTAGACCTGAATGGGTTTCCTGCTTGGACCGTCTGTTTACCCAGGCCAGCCCCGTCTCGCCACAGCAGTTCGCTTCCTTACTGCATTCACCTGTCCGTACTGGAAGATAAAGAGGCAGCGCACCCACACAGACGTATGCACGCACGCACTCACTCACTCACTCGTTCATTCGAGAAACAAGGATCTCACGGAGGGCAGCGTTCCACCCGAAATCGTTCAGTAGTGACAGGCATTTGTTGGTTTGCTATTCAAAAAGGTTTTATAGCCTAAAGTAGCCAATCCCCATCCTAATAACTAATAGTGCATTGCAGATGTGTCCTTATGCCAATGATCCACTTATCTGTCACTTCACCCTGTGACATAAACGTAGTTTTAAATGCCGTAATTTTCATAAATAAAAAGTAGCCTGCAAGACCCTTTTTACTTGCGGATATTGAAACGTATCCATATTTATCCACAATGTAACTTAATCTCCTGTTGTTTATTAATGTCTTAATTGAAATGGTAAAAAAAAAACACAATATACACTTTAAAATATCATCTCTTTGCCCAATCAACTGGTAGTCGCATGTCAGTGACCCATTGAAGATGCCAGCGACGACGTTGCCTCTTTACTGCCTCCAGGTGGTGGTGGGATGGTACTGCCTCCTCACTGCCCTTGCTGACTCGCACACTATTATGCGGTGACTTCTGTCAGAGGACATAGCATCAATACACAAAAATGCAAAACAGGGAATTCACCTGACCTACTGTTATGTTCCTGCTGGCCACAGTTTAGTTAGGCTCAACAGTCTGGCCATGTACAAACACGCGGCATATGCACTATAGAGCAAATAATCCCTGTGGTTAATAAATGGCCATTTGCATCTCACACGGAGCCCTGGGTTAAAAGCCAAGCCACATTTGCTCATTAGGATTCGATAACTTCCCTCCTCTCCAGATGGGTTTGGTCTCGCACACACACGCACGCACGCACACACACACACACACACACACACACACACACACACACACACACACACACACACACAGAGGGAGAGAGAGAGCGACTCCACACTTATTTGCATCATACTAATTGTACTCTACTCTACTAAGTTAAACATGATTTTGCAGACAAATCCGAATCTTTGTCGAGTGATTTAGAGAGAAGACGCTTGGCCCTGTCCCTTGGCAAAACTGCAAGCCCGCATGCAAGTAGGCTATTAGCCAAATCCCCTGGAAGCTTTGCACCAGGTGCTTGAAAAGGTCACGGCATAACTTCTCCGTTCCACTCTCAGTGTTTGTAATGCAGTGTGTCAGTCTTTGCTTTCCCGGTTTGTTTCAACTCAATCTGTGCAGGTTAGAAGTGAAGAGGGCAGCCATGATCCTGAAAGCCCACAAGTTAATTCAACACTTGGGAAATGAAGTTTTTCTTGCTACTACTAAACCGAACAAGGTACTTCTGCACATCGGGAAAACAAAGTGAAAGCAAATATTTGTTTTACCAGAAGAATTTCAAGTTTTATTGGAGGACATTGGAGTCGGTTTTGGTTGCGTTGGTTACATCTTTAAAATTGTACTGTGTTATAAATATTGTAACAAGTATTGTTTAATATTAAACAGTCATTTTCAACATTTAGTTTTTTGCAATTTAAGTATTTTCTGCCATTACTTGGTGGAAAAGACACTTGGGCCCAGTCAGTCAGTTGACTCTGTGTGAAAACATTATAATGTAAAAATACAATGTTGCCCCTGATGATGATATATAATTATTTCAAATGCCCATTAACTCCACAGGACTCCGCCTCTGGGGATCTTGCTGAATCTCTGTTTTACTGTAATAAGATAATGAACTCCACAGTGCTGCATGGCTAAGGGGTGCATCTGTGTTCCAAAGAAATCTGTTTTGAGATTCACAGTCAGTGTGTTTGACACAAGATAAAGAAGTATAAATGTGATTTGGACTGTCCGTCCGTCTGGCTTTCGTTGACTGTGGTATGCCGTTAAGCAGAGACACACAAAGAGACACAGAAAAGAGAGAAGGCCAGCGCTCAGTGATGGAATTTTAAATAAAACAATGCAGCCCAAAACATTTTTACAAAAAGGGCTTTATGAAAATATTGAATCATATCAGTCCATCTGAAGGGGTGTTTTTTTTTCGTTGATATTTGGAACCAAAGCATAATCCCACTTCTTTATAGAAAAGAGGGATGAGTTTGACCTACCAAACGAATGAGGACTCTGAGGGAGGAGAAAAAGCATATTTACTGTTGGGGTACAACGTCCAGACCATGTGCACCATTCCACTAAAAGAAAACTCTTATGGCTGATTACTAATTTAATGGACTGTTCTGTGTGTGTTCTCGAAATACTTTGTTTGAGTTGTTAATTAGAGAGAGAGAGAGAGAGAGAGAGAGAGAAAGAAAGACAGAAAGAGAGAAAGAGAAAAAAAAAGAGAGAGAGAGAGAGAGAAAGAGAGAAGGACGAAGAGATGGAGGAACAAAGGAGGGATGGGAGGAGGTGTGAGGAGGAAGGAGAGGGGAGAGATGGGTAAGTTCTCACAGAATGGACGGCATCACTGTACACCCCGTATCCATGGCGACAGGTTTAGGGTCACTCTGTGTGTGTGTGTGTGTGTGTGTGTGTGTGTGTGTGTGTGTGTGTGTGTGTGTGAATATTTTCCTTAATATTATTGGACCACACTTGGAGTTGAAAGAAAGAGAGATGAAGCGAGAAGCAGAGAGAGATAAAAGAAATGAGGAAGCGTAGGAGGGAGACTGAGAGGACTGTTAGCAACACTGACATAGTCTGGGACGCGCAAACGCTTCTTGCATTGGAAAACAGAAGTTAAGAGCAATACCCCCATCACCCTCCTCGACCCCTCTCTCTCTACCACTCTATCGCTCTCTCTCTCTCTCTCTCTCTCTCTCTCTCTCTCTCTCTCTCTCTCTCTCTCTCTCTCTCTCCAAAAAAAAAAAGAATAACAATGTCCTTTCGCAGCACGAAGTAGTTTAGCTTCTGGATGGTCCATTGAAGCAGAGCAAGCGTCAGATTGGTTCGGGCGAGTGCAGGATCCAAGGGCCATAATGGCTTCTGGAGCCTCATGGTGATTCACTGATCCGTTTATTGTCTAGGTGATGCATGACCCTTCAGGCCCAACTAGTCAGTCATTCCCCCAGGATATAGCACTCGAGGCTGGGTAAACACCCCCCCAGCTCCCTCTCCTGGTCAACCAGCACACTGCAATGCTCTGTGGGCATGAGTGACAGAGCAGGAGCGAAGGAGAGGAGTGTGTGAGAGATTTTAGCCAGCTAGCCATGTTAAAGGAAGCAAAGGCTAAAGTGTGTGAGTGTGTGTGTGTGTGTGTGTGTGTGTGTGTGTGTCTGTGTGTGTGTGAGAGAGAGATTTTAGACAGCTAGCCACGTTAAAGGAAGCAAAGGCTAAGGTTTGTGAGTGGGTATGTGTGTGTAGCCAGCTAGCCACATTAAAGGAGTGAAAGACTAAAGTGTGTGTGTGTGTGTGTGTGTGTGTGTGTGTGTGTGTGTGTGTGTGTGTGTGTGTGTGTGTGTGTGTGTGTGTGTGTGTGTGTGTTGTGTGTGTGTGTGTGTGTGTGTGTGTGTGTAGCCAGCTAGCCACATTAAAGGAGTGAAATACTAAAGTGCAGGAAACAAAGACAGGAGTGTGTTCATGTGTGAAGGAGGAGAAGTGGAGAAAGCTGATAGTTGGCTAAAGATGACGATGTTGTGCAGCCCTTCCAAGGGATCAGGTAGTTGTTTTGCGGAAGATGAGGTTCTGAAAGAGGGGGGCCACAGGGAGTTGTGTTAGTTAGCTGCTGGAGATGAGGTTTAATGGAGGGGAAGGATCAGGGAGTTGTAGTAGTATGCTAAACATGATGATGCAGCCCAGGAAAAGAAAGAGAGCAGAGAGTTGTGTGTTAGTTAGCTGCTGGAGAGGAGGTTCTATAGATGGGGTGGGGGGGGGGGGGGGGGCACAGGGAGTTGTAGTAGTATGCTAAAGATGATGATGCATGATGCAGCCCAGAGAGAGAACAGGGAGTTGTGCTGGTTTGATGAAGATGAGGATGAGAGCAGGGAGTTGTGTTGGCTGGATGAAGATGACAATGAATGCAGGGAGTTGTGTTGGCTGGATGAAGATGAGGTTGTCATGCAGCCCTAGGAGGGAGTGAATCACACAGCTATTTGTGGCTTAGTGCAGGACGGGGTGTGAACACACACACACACACACACACACACACACAGCTGTGCCAGACAACTGACATGCACACACGCACCTACACACACACAGATACACAAACAGACACACTCACATTATGCACATACACGCAGACACACACAGACATTGACACACAAAAGTTCACACACAAACACACACAGACGTTGACACACACACAAACACACACACACACACACACGTCACACACACACACACACACACACACACACACACACACACACACGTCGACACACACACACACACACACACACACGTCAACACACAGACACATGAACACACACGGGCACGCACACACACGGCAATACACAGACACACAAACACACACGTGCACGCACACACACAGACAAGCACAAGCAAATACACACACACTCATTGTGATTCTCCATGAGGCCTTAATCTATTTCAGAAAGATTTGTCAACATCTGTCTGTGTAAAGTGTTGATTTATAAATGGATTAGTTGACAATCCCAGAGCTCCGCTCCAAAACTATTGGGCTCAGGCATAATTCTGGGACCTGGAGACAGGAACGTGATTTATTCCCAGCATGCCCTTCCTCATTATATATCCTCAGGCTTCACTGACTGGTGTGGAGGAAGAGGAGGGCGACTGGGGAACTGAACGTTTTGAAGAGCAAAAGATCTCTGTACTTTATTTCTTTTTCTTCTTTGCAAACCTTCTTCAATTCTTTCTCTCTCAGGTCCAAAGTCATTCAAAAGAACAAGGAAACTCTTTGAGTTCAGTTCTGAACCGATAATGAAAATAAACTGAAAAAAACGTGGTCAGGCGTCCTGAAAGTCACATCTAATTGATAAGGAAAAGTTTGGTTAGAATGTTTAGCAGGGATATTGTCAGTGGGTCACATTTGATCTGTTTTGTACATTTAACATTTTATAAAGCGCAATTAGGATCACATCTATCTACGACAGTTTCTATTATTTCCTAATAGCTCTACCATTGCATTAAACGGAACATTTGCATTCATTATCCTCATAAAAGGCCGTGAGTAGTCCCCGACCGGCTTCCACCGAATCCAAGGAGGGTTGAAGGCAGTACATAATCACAGTTAACAACATTTTTATTCAGCATGGACCCAAACAAATGAACAAGCATCCTCATAATGATCTTTTGAATGTTCCAATGGTTGGTTCTTTGGGGGGGTGTTTTTTCAAACACATGGACAGACACAAAGTACAATATCCACATAATGATCTTTTGAATGTTCCAATGGTTGGTTCTTTGCTCTGGAAGTGTCCAGATGTGCTGAGCAATTAACAAGAGTAGGTGTAACTTTTTTTAAATTGAGATTTAATGGTTGAACAAACCTTGAGTTTAAATATTTCAGTTGAAAACTGAGATTTGGTCAAGACCGTTTTGCTTTCTATTGGATTTCAAATTACGGCTGTCAACTTAGAAGCTGTTAGCTCTTGAAGCATCCAGATGTGCTTCTCCTGCACAAATCATCCTACACCCTTCACCTCCTCTTCCTCCTCCTCGTCTTGCTCTTCTTCCCACCACTACCTCCTCCTCCTCCACCTCTTTCTCTTCCCACTACCACCTCTTCCTCCTGATTGATCCTCTTCCTCCTCCTCCTCTAGCTATTGGTCTGCTCCCACATTCTGGAGGAGATTAGATATAAGAGAGGCAATATTAATAGGGTGTGCGTTCCTGAGAGAAAGTAATAGACTGAGCGTGTGTGTGTGTGTGTGTGTGTGTGTGTGTGTGTGTGTGTGTGTGTGTGTGTGTGTGTGTGTGTGTGTGTGTGTGTGTGTTCAGCTCACTTCAGACTCTCTGAGGCCTCCTCCACCCTGGGCTTCCATTCAGATACCTCCTCTTATCTACAGAGATTCAAAAAAAGGGAATCATGCTCTCATTTTGTTTTGACCTTCGATGAACGACGGTCTTCTGACACAGTGAGCTCTCACACCCTCCTGTAATCAGCTCCCCCCCGCCCCCTCCCCCCCCCCCCACACACACACCATGCACACCCTGAGCCTCCCCCTCCTCCTCCTCCTCCATCCAGTCCCCCGCTGTGCAGTCCCCCATTTCCTCCCCCTCTTTAGACCCCCACCACCACCACCCTGAGCCTCCCCCGCACCTCACCCTGCTATATCAAATCCTCCCCCTGAGCCTCCCCCTGTCTCCTCACCCACCTGTATTCAGCCCTGACCCCCCCCCCCCCGGAGCCTCCCCCGCACCTCACCCTGCTATGTCAAATCCTCCCTCCTGAACCTCCCCCGCACCTCACCCTCCTCAATCCAGTCCTCCCCCTCTAAGCTCTAATGACTGTAGAGTAATTGTCACGGCACCCAGGAGCGGAACAGGCTCAAACGCAGACTGAACACAAAGCTACAGAACAAAAGGCTACTAAAAGAAACACTGAGATAACTCTCTCAAAGGAAATCGCTCCAATAGGAGACTTAAAGATTTAATGGACCAAAACACAGTATACATGCCACTGCAAAAACAATGAACCAACACAGGACTAAGGTGGGGAGGAACTTAAATAGCAGACAAAACAGGTGCAAACAATAATCATTAAGGGCCACCCAAGTGAGACTAATAAACAGTGATAATACACGTGGAAACATGCAGGGAGCTGTCCACTGGCCGGTGCTGAAACTAGGACGATCCCTGGCGGCCCTGACAGGACCCCCTCCCCGAGGAGCGGCTCCGGACGCGATCCCCAGGCGGCCCAGACCTGCGAAGCAGAAAATCGGAAATCAAGGATTTATCCAGGATCTGGGCCGCCGGTTCCCAGGAGCGTTCTTCAGGCCCGTATCCCTCCCAATCCACCAGATACTCCCGGCGACCTCGGACCAGGCGGGAGTCCAGGATGCGCCGCACGGTGTAGGCAGGACGCCCGTCAATTACGCGGGGCGCAGGCACAGGATCTGGAGGGGGACACAAAGGGCTCACGAAGACAGGCCTCAGGCAAGACGTGGAACACTGGGTGGATTCTGAGTGAGCTGGGAAGCCTCAGCCTGACGGCCACCCGGTTGATCCTCTTCTCAATGGTGTAGGGCCCGATGTACCGCTGGTTCAGCTTTGCCGTACCCCCTCGGAGATGCAGGTCCTTGGTGGCCAGCCACACCCGCTGTCCCACTCGATAAGATGGACCCGTTCTGCGCCTGCGGTTAGCCTGCCTCTCCGTTGCCTGCCCGGAGCGCAGGAGGGCGAGACGAGCCTTCCTCCAAGCGCGCCAACATCTCCCGACAAACGCCTCGGCGGAGGGAACACCCACCTCCTCTTCGTCGTCGGGAAACAGCGGAGCAGGGTACCCGTATTGGCACTTAAACGGAGACATGCCCAGGCCCGCGTGCCGGAGGGTGTTGTGGGCATACTCAGCCCACAGCAGCTGCTGGCTCCAGGTGGAGAGGTTTGTAGAAGCCAGACAGCGGAGGCTGGTCTCCAGGTCCTGGTTGACCCTCTCTGTCTGCCCATTGGTCTGTGGATGGTAACCAGAGGACAGACTCACCGTAGAGCCGAGCAGACGGCAGAAGGCCTTCCAGAACCTGGATGTGAACTGAAGCCCTCGGTCACTGACCACGTTCGTTGGAAGCCCATGAAGCCGGAAGACGTGGGTGAGAACCAGGCGAGCTGTGTCTAAAGCAGAGGGAAGCTTGGGGACAGGCACAAAGTGCAACTCCCTGTCCCCAATGCTGTAGTTACGTTCTGCCGGAGTGAGGCGACGGGAGAAGAAAGCACAGGGATGGAGTTTGTCTTTAGGGGAGCTACGTTGCGACAGAACCGCCCCTGCCCCTACCTCAGAAGCGTCCACCTCCACCACAAATGGTAAGTCAGGATCCGGGAGACGCAACACAGGCGCAGTGGAGAAACGGTGCTTGAGTTCCTCGAAGGCACCTCGGGCAGCAGCCGACAGGGTGAACCGTAGAGAGGTCTTCCGCGTGAGCTCTGTAAGGGGCCGGGCCAGCGAGCCAAAGTCCCGAATAAAACGGCGATAAAAGTTGGCAAACCCCAGGAATCGTTGTACCTCCTTGACCGACGTTGGCGCCGGCCACTCCTGGATGGCACGAACCTTGGACTCGTCCATGACGAGGCTCCCCTTGGAGACGATGTAGCCCAGGAACGACATCCGGTGGACGTGGAAGGTGCATTTCTCCGGCTTGACATAGAGACAGTTCTGTAGCAAACGCTGGAGCACGAGGCGGACATGTTGAACATGATCAGCCTCTGTCGTGGAGAAGATCAGAATGTCATCCAGGTAAACATGGACGAATAGATCCAGGAAGTCCCGGAGCACATGATTGATGAGCGCCTGGAAGACAGCTGGAGCGTTGGTAAGACCAAAGGGCATCACCAGATACTCGTAGTGCCCGTTGGGTGTGTTAAAGGCAGTCTTCCACTCGTCCCCTTCTCGAATGCGGACGGGATTGTAGGCGCTCCTTAGGTCCAGCTTAGTGAACCATGACGCCCCCTGGAGTCTCTCGAATGCCGCGGACCTAAGAGGCAGCGGATACCGGTTCTTGACTGTAATCCCGTTTAACCCCCTGTAGTCTATACACGGCCGGAGCCCACCCGTCTTTTTGTCCACAAAGAAGAACCCAGCTCCAGCCGGGGAGGTGGAAGGGCAAATGAAGCCAGCAGCCAAGGCCTCGGCAATGTAGTCCTCCATGGCCTTGTGTTCCGGAATGGACAGGGAGAAGACTCGCCCACGGGGAGGCGTGGTACCCGGGAGCAGCTCAATGGCGCAGTCAAACTCCCGATGCGGCGGTCTTGCTGAACACGGCCTCCAAGTCCCGATAGACCACAGGCACCCCAGACAGGTCAGCTGGGGGCACCCGCTCCGGAACGTCCTGTGGAGACCGGTTGAGGAGGCAGGTAGTTTGACAGCGTTTCCCCCAGGCCAGCAGGGTTCCAGTGGTCCAACAGAGACTGGGATTATGGCGGGCCAGCCAGGGATAACCGAGAATGATGGGCAGGTCGGGAGAGGATATGACGTGGAACTGGACGACCTCCTGGTGGTTGCGCACGGTCTGCAGACGAACCGGTGCAGAAATTAGGTTAACGCTACCAGTTCCTAAGGCCTGACCGTCCAAGGCTGTGATGGGAAGGGGCTGTTCCAGATCCCACAGAGGAATGCCATGCTGACGCGCCCATGCTCCATCGATAAAATCTCCCGCAGCCCCTGAGTCAATAAAAGCAGAAGCAGAGTGCGAACCTCCTCCCCAAGACACAGTCACAGGCAATTTAGGTGGGTGAGGAGACTATTTGCAATTTAGTCACAGCAAATAGATATATTTGCGGAGAAGACACAAACACTCACCAGCCCTCCTCCTATAGCTGGTGAGCGCTGGCTTTTCCCGGAAGGTGGGGGCAGCGACTGCGGTAATGATCTCGTTCTCCGCAGTACAGGCATCGCCGTTCTCGCATGCGTGATTCCCTTTCCTTTGTCGACAAGCGTGCCCGACCCAGCTGCATAGGCTCAACCGGACACAACGAAGCTCCTTGGACCATCGAGGGCGAAGCTGGAAACCCCTCGCAGGCTGGGTAGCGTGGACTGCGACAGGAACCGATGTGTTGCTCCGGCTCCAACTGCTGCCGGCGTTGGCGCCGCCACTCCTGGAGACGCTTGTCCATGCGGATAGCCACATCGATAAGAGCATCCAGCCCCTTCACGTCCTCCCTCGCCGCCAGCTCATCCTTGATGGACTCCGACAACCCTTCGTGGAAAGCTGGCACCAGGGCTTCGGCCGTCCACCCGCTCTCGATGGCCAATGAGCGGAATTCCACGGCGTAGTCAGCCACACACCGGTTTCCCTGGCGTAGCCGAAGGAGCCGTGTGGCCGCCTCGTGACCACTAACCCTGTGGTCGAAGGTCAGCCGGAACTGTTCCATGAAGACGGCGGAGTCAAAGAGGGCTGGGGCCCGACGTTCTGCCACGGCAGTAGCCCAAGCGAGGGCCCTCCCTGTGAGTAGTGCAATCATGTAGGACACCCGGGTGGGCTACTCTCGGAAAGACCAGGGCTGTGAATGGAAAACGTTGGAGCATTGCAGGAGAAAACTGCGACACCCGCCTGGGTGCCCGTCGTATCTCTCCGGGGCCGGAAGGGAGACCTCCTTCGGAGGCGAAGACCCGCCAGCGCCCGCAGTGGACAGCTGGGGATCCGTGGATAGCCCATCCGATGACGTGGCGGGAGCAGCGTTGGTGACTAAACACGAGGCTTGTAGCTCGGACTGTGCTATCGTCAGGCGCTCCAGCGCCAAGGAGACTGCCTGTAGCTGGGTGGCGATGGACACCATGTCTCGCATCTGCAACCCCATGGTAGCTTCCTGCTGTTGCACAGCACGTTGGAGCTCCCTGAGGTCTGCTGAGCCCTCGGTTGGTTGGTTCATTCTGTCACGGCACCCAGGAGCGGAACAGGCTCAAACGCAGACAGAACACAAAGCTACAGAACAAAAGGCTACTAAAAGAAACGCTGAGACAACTCTCTCAAAGGAAATTGCTCCAATAGGAGACTTAAAGATTTAATGGACCAAAACACAGTATACATGCCACTGCAAAAACAATGAACCAACACAGGACTAAGGTGGGGAGGAACTTAAATAGCAGACAAAACAGGTGCAAACAATAATCATTAAGGGACACCCAAGTGAGACTAATAAACAGTGATAAGGCACGTGGAAACATGCAGGGAGCTGTCCACTGGCCGGTGCTGAAACTAGGACGATCCCTGGCGGCCCTGACAACGAATACAGGGAATACAGCAACAGCCACAAATAACTAACACAGCAGCCACCACTATGATGGAAATCAGCAGGGAAGTGAGCATAGTGGACCACTTGCCAAACATGCGAGTCATCCATTCTGACACAGGATTGTCTACCCCTGAGTCGGCAGCCACCTGCTCAGAGAGAATACACAGACCAACCAGGGCCCTTGTAACGGACCCTTCAGGGGCGGTGTTACTGGAAATGAAAGTACAGCATGAAGCGCAAAACATTAATCTAGCTGCACCGTAGTTGTGTCCCCTTCGGACATGTGAATAACTATGGTAGACACGGGCGTGGATCTTTCAGCAATGTAATGAGCGTGTGTGGTGTTGGTTGGGGTCTGTAGGGTACTATTGGGGAACGTCTCCTCATCTTCTAACTGCTGAGCTTCCCACCAGAATACTCCCATAACAACACACATAGTTACCACAACAACGACTGCAGCAACACCTTTTTTGCTACCCCTATAAACCCTGGATGGGCCCCTCCTTACGAGGGGCGATACAGGGGTCTCATGGCTTGTGTTCAATGGAGTAATTGGCCCAGCCACAGACCTAAATCGGTTCTTACTTCCCGTAATGTGCGGGAAGGTGGTTCAGAGGGTGCACAATGTGTGAGGTGGTGCCAATTGGCTCCTGCTTTTCCTTTTACCTGTACCGCGTGTGAAGTCACTTTTCCTACTTCCCACGGGCCAGTCCACCTAGGATCAGTCCACTTTCTTTTGTGAACTTTGATCCTCACCCAATCACCAACCTTTACTGGAGCAGGATGGTCCTCTGGTGCCGGTGTCAGTGGCTCTCCCACGCGTTCAACCTGTGTGGACAACACTCGTACAAGATCAGTCAATGCGCTCATGTAGTCATTAACCTCTACCTGAAATATGTCCAACGAGGGTCCTAACTCAGCCTCTCCTGGTGGACCTGGCATGGGTCGCCCTGTCAATTGCCCATAAGGACTTAAATGGGTTTCACTGTGGGGTGAAGAGCACGTAGACATTAAGGCCAATGGCAACGCATCTAGCCAAGTTAGTTTATTGCCTGTGCATGCTTTTGCAATTTTCCTTTTCAGTGTCTGGTTTGCCCCCTCCAGTTGGCACAGATCTGCTGGCGCGACCATTTTTTCTTGTTGGGACCTCCAAAGTCCATCCGGACCTTTTATCGCTTCATGGAGCAGCCATTGGTTGTGTCCCAAGGGCCTCCCTTCCCCTGGAGAGCTCGGAGGTCTTCTTCTGTTAATGAGGGTAGATTTGCGTGTGCCATCTGGACCATTTGTCCTAAGTAGCCTCCTGATTTCTTTGCAGCTGCGTCTGCTGCGTCATTTCCTCTGGAAGTGTCTGAGTTCATTCTCTGATGACCCTTGCATGTCATGACGGCCACAGTCGTAGGCAATTCCACTGCCCTCATACGTCTTTGTAGGTGTTCACCATGTTTTACAGGTCTATTAGCCGATGTGAGAAAACCTCTTCTGATCCATTGGGGGCCATTGACATGGATGGCCCCGTGCCCATATGCCAAGTCGGTAAAGATGTGGACCGTTTTTTCTTCAGCCCGTTCCAGGGCTCGTGTTAAAGCCATGATTTCAGCCAGCTGCGCTGATGCTGGTTGTGGTATGGTGCCTGTGTCGATAGTAAGCATGCGTTCTCCTCTGCTCTTAACCACGGCAAAGGAGGCCACATTTCCATCTTTTCCTGTGTAACAGCAGCCATCGGTGTACAACGTCATGTCCGGGTCTGGTAACGGGGTGAGGGAGATATCTGGCCTCAATTTTATATCTTGTCTTGTCAATGCCTCACAATCATGTGGTAGGTGCTCAGCGGTGGTCATTCCTGTTGCCATGTTTACACCATCAGAAATAAAGGTAATGTGTGGTTGGCACAAAGTTGCCCAAAAAAGTTTTTTCCGAGCCGTGAAAAAGTAAAAGCTCTGGAATTCAGGAACGCCATCACACCATGCGTGGTGTTGATGTTGAGTGTGTGGCACATCACTATGTGTCCCGTCTTCTCCACTGCCTTGGTGATGGCTGCTAGATGTCTTGCACAGCCAGTCTGTCCTAACTCCACACTATCAAGTTTTGAGCTGTAATACATTAATGGTCTTCTATCCCCACCCTCCTTCTGGAAAAAGGACGGCATTTACAATGCCGCCTTTTTCAGATACATCAAGGTAGAATGGGTGGCCATAGTCCGGTGTGGCCAAATGTGCAGACTGGCCTAGACTCTGTTTAGTTTTAGTGAATGCCTCCTCAGCCTCAGGTGTCCAGATGAGGCGGGCTTGCGGTTCTCTACAGCCAGCCGCGGCAACAAAGTCACACAGGGGTTAGGTGAGGTTCACGTAACAAGGGACATGGTTACGGCTGTAACCATTGATATCATGGTGGCCATATTCAGGGTTGAACTCGTCTCCTGGGGCCCATGGTGCAGCCCTGGAGACCATTTGATGGGGAGCACCAGGGCCTTGGGTTGGAACGTGACTTGCTCCGCGCCCAGTGGCGGGTACTCCTCTTCCGCTTACCACTGCGGCAACTCTGTGTGCCCCTGCCACAGAGGGTGGGAGCAGCGGGCAGTTCCGCAGCCAATGGCCCTCCTTTTTACCCAGGAAGCACCCAGTTTGTCTTGCTCTTCCTCGGCCACCCCTTGTACCCCCCCGTTGAGCGGGTGGATAGTATGGGGCAGCCTGCTGGACTGGGCCAGTCAAGGGCTGGGCTTGTGCCAAGGCCGCAGTCACTGCCTGCTGCACCATGGCAGACATGTCGGTGACTGGCATTTGTCGGGGGGCTTTCCCAGCCTTGTTTTTATTCACTTCTGCCTCTTCCTTTTGGACTTGGGCTTTTAGGAGGCGCAAAGTCAGGCCTTTTTCCGTGTTTTCCTGCTCCTGTTCCTCGTCTTGGTATTTGGAATAATAATGAGCGAGATGCTCTCTGAACTCGTGTTCTGGCTTACCACACAGGCCCACGACATCCTCTTGTTGATTTCTGACCTTTTCGGGGAGTCCCTTCACTTTCTGGTGACGGTATAACTGCATAGTACCCTGAGAGTTGTCTGGACGAGCGCCAGTACCCTCCTCCCACATGTCTGAGGCTCGCTTCAAGTATTTGCACAGGCCCTCTCCACTTTTTGCCTTCAGTGTTTGCAGAGAAGCGGCGGTGGTGTGGGACTTATAGCTGTGTCTTAGTGCTCTCCACACGTCGCTTCTGACTGCATTGAGCGGTGTGGTGTCTGGCAGATGATCAACATGCGCATGTCCCATCAGAGAGGTGCAGGCATGTGTTCCCTCTACACGGGCGAGTAAAGCCCTAAGATCGCCTACATAAAACATCGCCAGCAGTTAAACTCTCAAAGATGCGTATCCAGGGTGTAGCCCCGTTGGTCAAGGGTGGTAGCTTAGCACAAAGGCTATCCATGTCCCTGAACGCCCATGGTTGATATACTGCACGATGTGCATTGTCTACCCGAAGGGGGCACTGGCCCACCAACTAATGATGCACTTGGTAAGGGCTAGGGGTGTAATCACCTGAGTACAGGGCTGGAATGATTGGCTGGGAGGTCCCCTGAGGTCTCGTGTGACTGCTCACTGGACTCTCATGAGTGATATGCCCTTTCACCCGGCCAGTGAAGTTTCCCGATACTTCTACTAGGTTGGGAGAAGATGTATGCCTGGGATGTGGGGCCCGAGTGGGTGTGGGAGACGCTGAACGGGGGTGTTGACGAGAATGGTCAAGAGGGAATGGTTGGAATTCAGTGCCAGTAGAAGCACTTGGAAAAGATTCCTGGTCTTCATCTCTGTTAGTGTGGCTACGCGTTTCCATATCATGCATCACCAATGAGGTCAACTCAGCCAACAACCGATGTTGCACGTCTAATCTCAGTTCTATTCCTCGCTGTTGAGCCGCTCCCTCACTGTCCTCCACTTGCAGTGTACCTTTTTTCACAGTGAGTACTGGTGCTTGAACAGCAGGGGGAGACATGAGAGGATTGCATGGAGGATGGGAGGGGGAAGAAGCTCCCTCCTTCAAGTACGGTGTGGGTGGGGCTGAGGCAAGAGGTGCCGTCTCTTTGGGTCTGGGTGGACACAATTTGTTTACCTCTTCCTGTTTTGCAGTTTCCGCTGACGATGGTGCCTGGACCGCACGTTTGCTGTTTGGGTTATCTAAAAGCCCTTTTATTATGCTGCACATGTTCTCTACAACTATGACTTTATCGCATGCTTTTTTATATTTTGTATGCTTAGGCCCCCACCCGCATTTTCCTGATTTAATCCAGGCTGTCTCAGCTTCAGCCATGAGCGCTTTCTCGGTTGCAATCAGGCTGTTCATAGCCGAATTGGTGGGCAGGGGGGCCGTGTCCGATTTTGGCATTGTCTTTCTATCTACCCACACACCCCATTGTTTTTTCACGCGCCTAAGCATCCCAGCGCCTGCTTCAGCCGTATGGCAGGATTCAATGGCCGCAAACACAGAGGTGCGCAGCTCGCCCACGTTGGCGGGCAATGCCGTATTATTCATGTTTACTGATCGACGTTTATGCTCTATTCTCCCACTTACCCTCCTCCGCAAATCACTTCCTGTTTTCTTTTTATCAACAGAGCTTTCAGAACACAATTCTCCCTAATTCTAGGCCACTTGACCCGCTACAGCTTTCTAAGACAATCTACTGATTTCTTAAGGCCACTAAACCCACAACAAGCTTTCTAAGACAATCTACTTATTTCTTAAGGCCACTAAACCCGCTACAGCTTTTAAAGACAATCTACTGATTTCTGAAGGCCACTAAACCCACTACAGCTTTTAAAGACAATCTACTGATTTCTTAAGGCCACTAAACCCACAACAAGCTTTCTAAGACAATTTATAAAAAATTTACTTAAGGCCACTAAACCGGCTAACATCACACAATAACATTCAGCTTATCTCCGTTATCTCTCCCACACACTCATAGTATACGGTCCTATTTCTACCTAGGCAGTATTTGGTTTTAAGAACAACAGGTCCTGCTTACCTTATTCGTTTATCGTGGTTCTATGAGTGTCCGGAAGAAAACTCCGGAAGGTCGCCTTTCCCTATTCACTGTTCCATCCTTCGCTTTCTCAGAGCCTGCGAAATCACGTCAGGGTCACCAATTTGTTGCGTCCCGCAGTTCTGAGAGATGACAGGACTAGAGGTATAAGCAATAGCAAGCTTTAATCAATAAAGTAATCAATACAGAATAATAATGTGAAGAATATAATGATATCAAATGATGACAAAATACGATGGTATCAGAAGATATCATCGGGTGGCACACACACACCGCCCCAGTATACCGAATGCCACCCCCTGGGAGGCGTGTGCCCTCCTTTTATGCAGTGGTACAATACAAGATAAGACAACTGAATGGAGAGATGTCATTGGTTTAGACTGTTTGACCCTCCCTTTTTGGTGCGCAGGCTCAGTCCTAAGCCTCTAGGCACTCCAGATGGGACCAGTCCCGAGTGCGCTGTAAGGGAGGGGTAGAGAGTCTACAGAGATAGTAACAATGACCATTGACAGACCTTGAACAGATTATAATGTGTAGGATTGTCCTTTTAATACACAGCACACAATATATGTAATTAAGTGGTCTAATACACAGCATATAATACATGCAACTAAATGGTTTAATACACAGCATATAATACATGTAACTAAATGGTTTAACCTTAAA
Source organism: Galaxias olidus (assembly GCA_026901105.3). Lineage (NCBI taxonomy): Eukaryota > Metazoa > Chordata > Actinopteri > Galaxiiformes > Galaxiidae > Galaxias > Galaxias olidus. The sequence continues at coordinate 23,821 of JAPMUY010006026.1, read as the reverse complement.
AATGTATACATGATAAGTGATCCTAAATAAACCAGTAAATCACATTGAAATAGTTTTCCTAATCTAAAACCTAAATGTGTGTAGTAGAGGGCTACTGTTGATATAATAGATTACAGCTTTGTAGCTAAGGACGCTTTCCTCCCAAGATGGCGGCGCCGCCTCAGAATGCTCAGCGATTCCCATTCCCTATTCTATGTTTATTTGAGGCCAACAACACGCAGACTAGTGTGTAATAATATATCTATAAATAATACTATACTGGGATATATGTAATACTATTGTATATCTTATTTGCCTTGCAAAAACTTGTGTTAAAAAATAGAGCCTCTTTATGTTCAGTCTGTTTTTATATGTTCAAAATGTTATTTCGGAGAATGCTGTCTCCTGGTATATAAAGCCCCATTATTGGGTTTATGTGAACGGAGGACAGGGAAGGAATACACACTATTTTCGATTCCAAAGCACTTTGGTGAATCAGTGTTGGATATTGCTTAAAACGTTTTTTTTTTAAAGTCAAGAAAGGACTTACGAATCTGCAGGCTGTAAAGTAGGCTACAGCTGAACAAATACAGGTATAGTGTATGATACAATTCCAAAAAGTGGAAAGTTTAATCAGCACACAGGTACTGTAATTCACCATAAAAAGAAAAACCTTGACATGATTACTAATATATGGCGGCAATACATTAATGGATTCATACATGGATTGAGGAACCTTTATGCTGGTTATTTTATTTACAAACAATTGCAATGTGACAGTTAATTATTATTATTATTATTATTATTATTATTATTATTATTATTATTATTAGATGTGCTTAGTTAGCTGTATTACTAGTTGTATTACATTAAAACTTTTTTTTCACTCTTCAGTGTCTATTAAGCACATCTATAATAATAATAACAATTATACTAACAATAGATTTGGCATCACAACATTTAGGGGCCCTTTAAACGTGGAGATGCCAAATCCACTCCTTTTTTTTATGGAGGTTAATACTTTTAGGTGACTTGAATGTAGGTGAATGTTCAACCCTGTCTGAAAAATTTACAATTTAAATTACCACTGGATTTTTTTGCTGCTATTAATTTATAATGTTATGTTGTTATTATATGATACTATATGATATTATATTATATTATAACTTGTGTGATCTTTCTCCATATCTTTTTCAGGTGTCATCACCAATACAAACGCACAAAGAATTATATTGCTTGGTAGAAGCGGAGTTGGCAAGAGTGCGGCAGGAAACACCATACTTGGCTTGAGGGGGCCGGATCAGTTTAAATCAACCTGCTCATTAAGTCCAGTAACTAGTGAAAGTGAGGCAAAAACAAAAATGGTTGATGGAAGAGAGATTACTGTGATTGACACACCTGGGCTCTCTGATAAGAAAAACTCCAGTAAAGAAGTGTTTGACGAAGTTATAAAAGCTTCTCTACTGTCCAGACCAGGACCTCATGCTTTTATTTTAGTGTTTGAACTTAACCGGCTTGAAAAGAAAGATCTGTTAATGATTGACCTCCTCGAAGGTATCCATGGTCAGGGAGTGCTGAATCACACATTGGTTCTTTTCACCCACAGTGATAACCTCTGTGGCCAAAACATTCAAGATTTGATTAATGAAAATGAAACCGCCAAAAGTCTTTTAGACAAAGTTGGAAGCAGATATTGCGTTTTTGATATGAAGGCCACACACATGAAACAAGTTAGAGACTTGTTAAAGATAATTGACGAGATGGTACCACATGAAGGTTCAACCTACTACAAGGAACCGATTGAAAACATTATAGAAAGCATGCTTCATGAAGAAAGGAATAAGAAAGGGCCCCATAACCGGCCCTCTCCTATTGAGTCAGAAAGAACCCCTCTTATTGAGCCTTCTCCTTCTGTGTTGCAAAGGTTTAAAATGTGGTGTGCTCAGCTGTGGGAGTGGGTTAAGAATCTTTTCAATAAGATTGTTACACCGTCGGGAAAAGTGGTTTCAGAGTGTCAGATCAGAACATTAGTACATTCTACAATTGGTTAACAATTTATGTTCTATTTTTAAATATTACATGAAGGTACTTCAAATGTACTCGCTTCAAGAAAACATTTACTTATATAACTTTTCCTGTCTGGCTAATGTTGAGTCAAGACACAGTACTCTATATTTTAATGGGATTTTATCCACCTTATCCAACTACAGTTATTTTATATTATCCAGGTGGTAAAAAAAAACAATAGGCTACTGAACAATTTTCTTTCCAATTATAAAATTGAGTTTGGTGTTCTGACAAAAAATCTGTTAAAGTCTTAATGTTTTTGCAAAATTATCAGTTGGGCCTCCTTAAGCCTGTCTATTTTTAGGGGTAATTCATTTTTTTAATAAATATTTTTATGGCTTTCTTAGCTTTATTAGACAGGACAGTGGAGATAGACAGGACAGAGATGAGATATAGAGAGAGGGATGACATGCAGGACAAGGCCTCGGGTCGGATTCAAACCCGGGCCCCTGCAACGAGGACTACCCAGGTGTAATTTATTTTACAATAAAATCAATAGCTGGAATAACTACTGAAATTGGTTTGGCACGTTCCAAAATTTGCAAGAAGTTCTTAATCCATGTTGTGCATGGTAAGGGCTGCTATATATTATTACCACAGCAAAAACCTGAAGGAGAGCATTGGACTAAATCTTTTGACAGTCAGATACTGTATTTGAGGATATGGGATATGTATTATACATATTGTACTATATTGTAACATACTGTTTATTATTTTTTAATGTGACATTGCATTGTCGTTTTTCATGCACTGTCATTCCCTGCCTTTTAAAAAGGCATTGCTGTAAAAGACATGGTCTGTCGGTTACCCCTGTATAACTAAATGTAATAATAATAATTCTGCCTCTCTTTCTCATAGTGCACATCAGGGTCTACATGCACCCCTGATGTGGTGATCCTGTGACATTTCTAAATATTTGTATAGATCTAAAAGTGCAGTCAGGCGAGTTAAAAATTGCATGTCCATATTTATTCATACAACAGAATGTTTACAACAAAACTTGAGCTGGGTTCTGCAGTTAACTAGTTACAGAGGAACAGACTGGTTTGCTTTGAAATGCTTTAATGTATCTGTTAGATTAACATAATGGTTTTGTAAAAGCAACGCCTAGACTGTTGAGCAATATAGTTCAAATAGCATCCTCTAGTGATGGGTGCTTCACGTGACCCTGCCTGTCACATTATGGGCAGAAGGTGGTTGAGAAACCCTGACATGCAATTCCATTTAAGTTAGGTAGAGGGCAGCAGAGATCCACCTGCAACACATTCTTCCACCTGCTAAAATTTCCAATCAAAACCATCCATTCTGTATAACATTTTTCTGAATCAGATTGATAATACAGCAAGTTAAGACATAAACTGACATTAACAGCTGCATATAACATTTTAGAGATGTACATTAGATGTGTTTAGTTTTACACAGCCTCACGATCCTGCTTGTCCAACAGGAGACCATAGTGTGTACCACATAACATATGCTATCATATCAGCTTTACATGTGGCGATGTGACAAGTCAGGAAGATAAATGTCTTTATACAGGCTACAGGGACTGCACAAGAGACCCCTCTGTCTATAAACTAAATAAAAAAAAGTTTTATGGCAAAAGTAACGAGCACATTATTTATAAACAATGTTCATTCGTACAAATGAGTCATGCTGATTAGATGTTTATTGTCACAACTAAAAGAAACAAATATAAACTTAAAAGTCCATGTGTCTGCTTAGCCATATAAGACAAAATTCCTTCCCAGGAATCAAATACCGTGTATGTGTTTGTGTGTGTGTGTGTGTGTGTGTGTGTGTGTGTGTGTGGTGGAGGGGATCATTCGCTGCATTGTGGAAGCCTCTGTTGACAGACTGGGGATCCCACCAGAACCTTCAGGGGGCGATGGAATGTCCACAATGGGCTTTCCTGTCATTGCTATAGACCTACAGACGGTTAGTTATATTGGCATGGGAGATGGACAGAGCACTGAGAGTGTGTGTGTGTGTGTGTGTGTGTGTGTGTGTGTGTGTGTGTGAGAGAGAGAGAGAGAGAGAGAGAGAGAGAGAGCAAACACTATCCCAGAAAAACAAACAGATGCGCACACACACGCACGCACACGCACACGCACACGCACACAGACACGCACAGGGGTTTCCCGGGTGTGCAGTGAAGACTCTGGGATGTGAGTCACTGAGCCTCGTAGGAGGAAGAGCAGCAGCGGTCCACTTCTTGTCCGCCCACTCTGTCTCTGGGAATGATGCGGAGCTCCGAGCCGTGCTTCAGAAACACGTTCCCAGAAACAGAAGACAGCAACACATCTTCCTGACGCGTACACTTTTCCTTTTTTACCACCAAAGTCTATCTCAGCAGACTTTTAACCTCATGTGTGTAAGTATTTGTGTGATTATAAAGGGATCTCACCCTATCCCTAAGGGAGATGCCAGCCACCCTCCGGAGAAACTAATTTCCGCCGCTTGAATCCGCAATCTCGTTCTTTCAGTCATGATCCACCCTTCATGACCATAGGTGAAGTAGGAACGAAGATAGACCGGTAGATTGAGAGCTTTGCCTTCTGGCTCAGCTCTCTCTTCGTCTTAACGGTGCGATAGAGCGACTGCAACACCGCACCCGCTGCTCCAATTCTCCGGCCCATCTCTCGTTCCATTTTACCTCACTCGAGAACAAGACCCCAAGATACTTGAACTCCTTCACTTGGGGTAAAGACTCATTCCCTACCTGGAGTAGACAATCCATCGGTTTCCTGCTGAAAACCATGGCCTCAGATTTGGAGGTGCTGATCCTCATCCCAGCCGCTTCACACTCGGCTGCGAACCGATCCAATGAGTGCTGCAGGTCGCAGACTGATGATGCCATCAGGACCACATCATCTGCAAAAAGAGTGATGCAATCCTCTGCCCACCAACCCACAGCCCCCCCCCCACGGCTACGCCGTGAGATCCTGTCCATGAATACCACAAACAGGATAGGTGACAAAGCGCAGCCTTGGAGGAGGCCAACCCTCACCGGAAACGAGTCCGACTTACTGCCGCAGACCCGGACACAGCTCTCGCTTTGGGAGTACAGAGATTGAATGGCCCTGAGTAGAGACCCCCTTACCCCATACTCTCGCAGCACCTCCCACAGTATCTCCCGGGGAACCCGATCATACGCCTTCTCCAAATCCACAAAACACGTGTAGACCGGATTGGCATACTGCCAGGCCCCCTCAAAGATCCTCGCGAGGGTAAAAAGCTGGTCCGTTGTTCCACAACCAGGCCGGAAACCGCATTGTTCCTCCTCAATCCGAGGTTCGACTATCGGTCGAACCCTCCTTTCCAGCACCCTGGAGTATACTTTCCCGGGGAGGCTGAGTAATGTGATGCCTCTGTAGTTGGCACACACTCTCCGGTCCCCCTTTTTGAACAGGGGAACCACCACCCCGGTCTGCCACTCCTTAGGTACTGTCCCCGACTTCCACGCAATGTTGATAAGACGTGTCATCCATGACAGTCCCTCAACACCCAAAGCCTTCAGCATTTCTGGGCGGATCTCATCAACCCCTGGGGCTTTGCCACTGTGGAGTTGTTTGACTACCTCAGTGACCTCCGCCAGGGAGATTGATGCTGATCCCCCATCATCCTCCAGCCCTGTCTCTACTATGTAGGGTGGGTTTGTCGGGTTCAGGAGTTCCTCAAAGTGCTCCTTCCACCTCCCAATCACCTTGTCAGTTGAGGTCAACAACGTCCCATCCTTACTGTATACAGCTTGAATGGTTCCCTGCTTTCCCCTCCTGAGGTGTCGGATGGTCTTCCAGAACCGCTTTGGCGCCAGCCGAAAGTCCTTCTCCATGGTTTCTCCGAACTCCTCCCACACCCGCTGCTTTGCTTCTGCCACGGCCGAGGCTGCAGTCCTTCGGGCCTGTCGGTACCTTGCAACTGCCTCCGGAGTCGCCCGGGACAACATGTCCCGGAAGGCCTCCTTCTTCAATCGGACGGCTCCCCTGACCACCGGTGTCCACCAGGATGTTCGAGGGTTACCGTCCCTTGAGGCACCTAAGACTTTGAGACCACAACTCTCAGACGCAGCTTTAGCAATGGAGGCTTTGAACATCGCCCACTCCGGTTCAATGCCCCCAGCCTCTACAGGGATGCCAGAGAAGCCCCGCCGGAGGTGTGAGTTGAAGGCCTCCCGGACCGGGGACTCTTCCAGACGTTCCCAGTTCACCCGCACTACACGCTTGGGCTTACCAGGTCTGTCCAGAGGCTTCCCCCGCCACCTGACCCAACTCACCACCAGATGGTGATCAGTTGACAGCTCTGCCCCCCTCTTCACCCGAGTGTCCAAAACACATGGCCTCAGGTCCGATGATACGATAACAAAATCGATCATCGACCTTCTGCCTAGGGTGCTCTGGTACCAGGTACACTTATGAGCATCCTTATGTTCGAACATGGTGTTCGTTATGGCCATTCCATGACTAGCACAGAAGTCCAATAACAAGCCACCACTCAGGTTCAGATCGGGGAGGCCGTTCCTCCCAATCACGCCTCTCCAGGTGTCTCCATCATTGCCCACATGTGCTTTGAAGTCCCCCAGCAAGACTACAGAGTCCCCCTCAGGAGCCCCATACAAGGCTCCATCCAGGGTCTCCAAAAAGGCCGAATACTCCGAACTGCTGTTTGGTGCATAGGCACAGACAACAGTCAGAGTTTTCCACCCCATGACCCGCAGGCGTAGGGAGGCGACCCTCTCGTCCACTGGGGTAAACTCCAACATAGAGGCACTTGGCCGGGGACTCGTGAGTATCCCCACACCAGCCTTGCGCCTCTCACCCTGGGGAGCTCCGGAGAAGAATAGAGTCCAACCCCTATCCAGAAGTGAGGTTCCAGAGCCGAGGCTGTGCGTAGAGGTAAGCCCCACCAGATCCAGCTGGTAGCGCTCCACCTCCCGCACAAGCTCCGGCTCCTTCCCTCCCAGAGAGGTGACGTTCCACGTCCCCAAAGCCAGCCTCTGCCACCCGGGTCCGATCCGTCGAAAACCTCTGCCTTCACTGCCACCTTTCTGGCAGCGCACCCGACCCCCTTGGTTTTTCCCGCGGGTGGTGAGCCCACGGGACGGAGAAGGCGAGACGTTGGTGTTGTCCACGTTGCTTTTCGGGCTATGCCCGGCCGGGCTCCGTGGCAAGCCCGGCCACCAGGCGCTCGCTGACGGGTCCTCCTCCTGGGCCTGGCTCCAGAAGGGGACCCCGGGCTTCCTCCGGGCCGGGTATCATCCTCTCTTATAGTTTTTTCCATGAGGGTTTTTGAACCATTTTTAGTCCGGCCCCTCGCCCGAGACCAATTTGCCATGGGAGACCCTACCAGGAACACAAGGGTCCAGACAACACAGCCCCCAGGTTCATAGGGACACACAAACCTCTCCACCACGATAAGGTGATGGTTCCCGGAGAGGATATTTGCATTAATCCTTAATAAATCTATGTATCAATAAATATGCAAAATTGAGATGTATCACGTGAGCTCTGATTATCTCTGCTCCAGAATATTAGAAGAATCAATCCAATGTATCTAATGACAGCTGTTGCTGTTAAGATTGATCAATACATTTTCTGTCTCAAAAGATTCATAGCAACGATAGCATTCAATTGGTAAAAAAATATATAATTATTTCTAAATTCCCCGGTTAAGTTTCCTTCATTGTCGTTTACGTTAAATGTAAGGGCGACTTTAATGTAAATCAACAAAATTGGATTTTTAATGCTGATCTGTCACTTACACTTTGTATGGTAGCCGGGGATCCGACGTACAGGTAAGTGTGATTTTAAACGTGACTTAAGACCTTATGTAAAACAAACAAACAATTATTTTGTGAACACGTGGTTTCGTTAAATAACTGTCATTGAGAAATACTAAGTAATAGCGATAGGCAACTTACATTTTCCCGACTGAATGCCTCTGTGTGAAGTTTACGCCGACCCGGAAGTCAGAAGGACCCAATGTACACGTCATCTTTCAGAATCCCTTTTTTCTTTTTTCTTTTTTTTCTTTTCTTACAATTTTTTTTTTTTTTTTAGCTTTGTTTAAATTAATGCATTTAAATGTATTATAGATTTTACTTAAAGAAAATACGCAGATAGAAAAACGAAGTGTTTTTTTTAGATAGGCATTATTACTGAACCACTGCCACTTTACCGCAATAGTCGATACCATGTGCAATGCAATAGTTTTTTTTATCTATACCGATATAATAGCCGATATAATAGCACAAAACTTCATGTAATGAAGTTAATTTGTGATATATTTGCGTTTATACCTGCAATAAAAATGAACCGTGTGTGTATTTGAACAAGCTTTTTAACAAATACATTTGTTCACGTCGATATTGTTCTCAGCAATAATATATATCTGAAGAAAAGCAAAACCTGTTTGTTTCATTTCATAGGCTATATTATTTCACTGTAAGTAAAGCAAAAATAAATAAATAATAATAAAAATAGTAATCTGGTTATAATAATCCAGAATGTCAGACAGCGAAGCAGTCATCAATTTCAAATGTTATAGGTCTGACATTTTCCTGGTGTTTAAACTCTACAGCTGCGGGGAGATTACGTTCCTGCTGAGAAGAAAATGTGTGCGTGTGTGTGTGTGTGTGTGTGTGTGTGTGTGTGTGTGTGTGTGTGTGCGCGCGTGCGTGCTTGCGTGCGTGCGTGCGTGTGTGTGTTCAAGAGAATCAACACTTTGTTTACCTTTCTTATAATGCCATGGTTTAGTTTCTCTGAACACCAGAGAGATCTACTTCCTGGACTATCATTTACACCTTAAGTTGAACATGTTTAAATGTCCTGTAGTGTTTTCTAAAATTTACTTGAAACCTAAATAAGAAACTCAATCGCTATAGCTATCTGTGATGTGACATAGATTATAATCTTTGATCACTTCCTATTCTTTTTTTTTTTATCAGTCCATGAACAAATACATTCTAGCTGTTTGTTTGCTTGAGGGTAACACCAGAGAATTTGTTTAAATTTGCCTAGCATCCTTTGGTATCATCCAGCATAGGAACATACTTCGTTCAAATATCTCTACCCCTTCAGCCCTGCTCATTAAAACTAATCCTATATGTTTAGTTGTAGAAGTTAAATGGGAACTTTGCTGACTCAGAAATTCATGTGTAAATATATATATATATATATTTTTTATTTTATTTTATATATATATATATATATATATATATATATATATATATATATATATATATATATATATATATATATATATATATATATATATATATATATATATATATAATATATATACAAGTGCAGCTCAATATATATACCAAAAAAAAATAAATTTAAACAAATAAAAAATATATTGAAAATAGTAGAACTATGACTGTAAAACAGCATAAAATTACAAAGTATTTAGAAAACAATAATTATTAAAATAATATAAAAATAAAAATGTAATAAAATTTAATTTAATAGAATACAGCTTAATTGTCACACATCTACCTTTAACTTTTAGCATATTTATACTTAATGTTTAATTAAAAGCCTTATTGAACAGGTGCGTTTTAAGATCCCTCTGAAAAGCAATGACTGATTCAGCCTCACGAATATGGCTTGGAATGGAATTCCACAGTTTTGGGGCCAAATAGCTGAAAGATGCTTCTCCGCTCCTCTTATACTTCACCTTGGGTATTACCAACAAAGAAGCATTGGAGGATCTAAGGGCCCTGCCAGGTACATACTCAACGAGGCAGTCTCTAATATAGTTTGGTGCCAACCCCTTTAGTGCTTTAAAGACCATTAAAATGACCTTAAAATGTATTCTATAGGATACAGGTAGCCAGTGGAGGCCATAGAGAACAGGGGAGATGTGGTCTCTCTTTTTAGTCCCAGTAAGAACTCTAGCTGCCGCTTTCTGAACCATTTGAAGTTTTTGAATTGATTTGCTTGGCAAACCTGAGAACAAAGCATTGCAGTAGTCCAAACAACTTGAGATGAAAGCATGCATTAATTTTTCTGCATTTTTTAATGATAGAAATGGGTGCACTCTAGATATATTTCTTAGATGAAAAAAGGAGATCTTTCTAATAAGATTTATATGGGATTCAAAGCAAAGCTCTGAGTCAATAATTACTCTTAGGTTTCGCACCTCGCTGGTGCACTGTATATTTAAGAGGCCCAACCTTGCAATGATGGGATCCCTCTGGCACTTTGGACCAAACACAATAACCTCGGTTTTATCATCATTTAATTTAAGAAAGTTCTGGGACATCCAAGATTTAATGCTTGTAAGACAATTTGTTAAAGGGGAAAGACAATTTGCATCTTCTGAGTCAACAGATATGTACAGTTGAGTGTCATCTGCATAACTGTAAAATTTGACGCCATGTTCCCTGATGATTTGTCCTAGGGGTAACATGTAAAGCGAGAAAAGAATTGGCCCAAGGATTCAACCTCGCGGTACACCGCAGGTAATCTCCTTTAACTCAGAATTATGTGCTCTTAAGGTGACAGAGAATTTTTATCCCTGTTAGGTATGTCTTAAACCAATTTAAAACAGTATGTGATAGGCCACACCAGTTTGCCAGACGATTCGGAAGTATTTCATGGTCTATGGTATCAAAGGCAGCACTTATGTCTAAAAGAAGAAGAATGGTAACTTTTTTTGAGTCAATGTTTAATTTTAGGTCATTTACTACTTTAAGTAGGGCGGTTTCTGTGCTATGGCCAATACGAAAGCCTGACTGAAATTTCTCTAGAGTGCAGTTTTCTTGCATGTGATTGGAAAGATGTTCAAAAACTGCTTTTTCTAGTGTTTTACTTAGGAAAGGTAAATACACATACATACATACATACATGCATGCATGCATGCATACATACATACATATATACATACATACATACATACATAAAATCTATATATATGGAAATGTCGGATGATAGCATACTTTTGTTTATGTTTTGGTGGGAGCAAAGGGTGAGGTTTGATATGACCTCTGTTCTAAACTATTTACAGAATTCATTTTCTGACTGGCCCTGTGATAGACTGGCGACCTGTCCAGGGTGTACCCCGCCTCTCGCCCTGTGTCCGCTGGGATAGGCTCCAGCCCCCCCCGTGACCCTGCACAGGATAAGCGGTAAAGTTAATGGATGGATGGATGGATGGATTTTCTGACTGAGAAAAAATCGTATTTATAGATGATTGTCAAAAATTGATAAAATAAATAAAAGACAAGGGTTTTTATGGTTACTTTTTTTTAATGAATTCAATTCAGACATTAAAGTTATACTCCTGATATCTCTAGTATGTCCATGTTAGCCTGGTCTAGCAACTCCTCTCCCTGGTCCTCTCCCTCATCCCACTATTCCTCTCCCTTGTCCAAATATAATTTTTCCATTACCTCTTCTGTACGTTGTTCTGTATCCATATTGAACAAAATTTATCCAAAAAGTTCCCTTTTTACTGTGTATGTCAATGTCATTGAAATAACTTAAGTAACCTGGCTATGTATTTGATGGACATTTGGGCTCAGATGTGGTTGGTTTATTATACACAATTCACAGTAAATCAGCAATTTTCCAATGTTTGAATGATACGTTCATTCCAAAAGGCTAATCAGATGTTTCAATATAGCTTTTGAGCTGCTGTTGTTCCAGAAGTACAGGATTTATACTGTATTTAAAGTTTTGAACAATGTGCTTTCATTTCTGGCACGCTGTGTGAAAGCATTTGAAAATAAGAAAAGAAAGATCCATCATTTTGGTATGGGGTCAACTTGTATGTAAAGAATATTTAAGCATTTTAGACATGTGTTAATTGATTGTATATTGTGTGAAAACAACACGTATTGTGCTAATGGTACAGTCCACAAAGGTGGATGTTATGCTTATCGTGTTTAGAGTTTTGAAAATGTGCCTACAGATTGGACAAGAGAATGTTAGCGATTGTAAAAAACTGCCCTCAGTACTTTTCTTATCTTTTCTCTCTCTCTCTCTCTGTGTCTGACTGTGAGTCCGACTGTGTCTCTGTCTGTCTGTCTGTCTGTCTGTCTGTCTGACTGTGTGTCCGACTGTGTCTCTGACTGTCTGTCTGTCTGTCTGTCTGTCTGTCTGTCTCACCATCATCTTTATCCCTTTAATCCCAACATATTAGGATCTGAGCCTCTTTCCAGGATCAGATGGGTCACTGACAGCATGGTGCTTTCTCATCTTCTCTACACCAACAATTTATTTCTCCATATAATCTTTTATTATAAGTCTGATGTCTGACAGCCTTTTTTCTTTGTGCAGCTCATCTCAGCCTATGTTTTTACTTTGTTAATTGTCATTTATTAATAGAATTACTTTTCAGTCAGAAATGTATTAGTTTTTATAATTGCATGGAACAGGATAACTGACAGTCATAATGTAAATAGGTGTGCTATCATATTTCGCCATTTGGCTCCTACCAAATTCGTCATTTCCATATCCTGGCACGGTGGATTTTAACATAACTATACAACTAGATTACTATTTATGTATTACTATCACTCTCTATTCAGTGGTATTTAACCCAAGGACAGTCAAACAACACCCTCCCCTCCTTCATCTAACTACATTAGGTTAAACACAATGTTCATTCTGAGTCAATAGCATCTCTGTCAGATGTTATTGCATTGCTTTTCACTGTAAAACCTTGCGTAAATAGCGTAAGAATTATATAATAGTATATAATAATAATAGTAATAAAGTTGTTTAGTTATGTTAAAATCCACCATGCCAGGACATGGAAATGGGGAATGATAGCATGCCTTTGTTTATGTTTATGGTAGGAGCCAAATGGGGAAGTATGATAACACACCTATTTACATTACGACTGTCAGCAATCCTGTTCCATGCAATAATAAAAATATAATAACATAATAATTTTCAGACTGAAAAGTAATCTTATTAAAAACAGACAGACTGACAGACAGACACACAAAGACACAGTCGGACACACAGACAGACACAGAAAGAGAGCGAGAGACAGAGAGACAGAGAGAGAGAGACAGAAAAAAAAAATAAGGAACAGTACTGATTAAGTTGAAATTCTCCATCTGATTCTGATTGTAACCTCTGCAGTAGTCCAAGGCTTCAAAATAGGTAATGTTTCTATCAATGAAGAACAACTCATCTGGAGACAAAGGGAGACATAGTGTTCAGCAAATGTACCCTTGGTCTAACAATGTCCACTGTTTAAAATCACACTCTGGTTGATGGATAGCACTCAAATGAATAGTTTCTGGGGAACCACCCTATAGGGCCAAATCCTCCTTTGCTATTTTGAAGGAGCACCCTCTTTGGTCTTCCAACCCTTAGACAATCTTGAGGCAACAGCAGTTGTTTGAAACAAGAAATAATGGTGTAATTAAAGAGTGACTATTATTGTGTGACGATCACATTTTGTAACTTGTGTAAATTTAGAAAATTGTCCACAGGAGAGAGAGAGAGATAGAGAGGGAGAGAGATAGACAGAGGGAGAGATTTTGCAGCAACAGAATCACGTCAGACAGTAGAGAGGACCATTCATATACCATGACACCAAAAGGTAGGACTACTTATATACTATAATACCAACAGGTAGGAAGCACATAATATACTGTAAGTAAAAGGTAGGACTACACATAATATACTGTACTTAAAAGGTAGGACTACTCATTTACAGTAATATCAACAAGTTTGAGACAGTTTCAGTGTTGAATTTAAGAGTTTACATGTCAGCTTTCAATGTCTCATACTCTCTGTGTAGATAGAATCAGGATGGCGTTGTGTTGTTTGTAACTATTACAGTCACTTATTTTGATATTGTTATTGTTATTTATTCTACAGTGATAGAGAATTACTTCTACCTTGCTGTGTTTGTCTCAGGTTAGTGTGTGTGTGTGTGTGTGTGTGTGTGTGTGTGTGTGTGTGTGTGTGTGTGTGTGTGTGTGTGTGTGTGTGTGTGTGTGTGTGTGTGTGTGTGTGTGTGTGTGTGTGTGTGTGTGTTTGTGTTACTGTAATATTTGTTTACATGTTAGTCACCACATTAAGTATATTTTATAGTGTACAGCAGTTATGGAAAAGTGTCATAAATTCCATTCCCCATTACTTTCATTCACAGCACTGGGTTTCATAGTTCCATGCCTTTCTCTGAAATACCAGTTTGTAAAAGAGATAAAGAACTGGACTGAAGCACAGCGTTACTGCAGACAGAACTACACTGACCTGGTCACCATAGACAGCTCAGAAGACAATGAGGCAGTTGTTGAGATCATAAAGGCTGATAGTTGGATCGGGTTGTTTAATCAATCATGGATGTGGTCTCTAGACAATGAGACTTTGGGTTTGACTATTTGGGGAGAACAACAACCAGATAACGAGAACGATATTGAAGACTGTGTGAGCATAATGAATAAAAAGTGGCATGATTGTAACTGTAATCTTTCAAATCCTTTCATCTGCTTTGATGGTGAGTTTCCATCCTGGTACGATCATTGCTCTTCCTTTCAAATCCGACAAAACGGTTTACACAATAATGTTCATTAAATATGTAACCAAACCGAGGTTAATACCAATATTTCTTTGATAAGGTACAATGACCGAAAGATACATTTTTGTTTCTACACCTTTGTCTTGGCGTGATGCTCAGACATACTGTCGGTCTAACCACACTGATCTGGCCAGTGTGAGGAACGACGCAGAAATGAACATTATAACAGAAAAAATAACACCCTGTGACAGTATCAAAAGCGATAGTTATGAAGGCAACGATGACAAATATGTTTGGTTTGCCTGAGCCGATCTGAGGTGTGGAAGTGGTCTGACCAGAGAGGTTCCTCCTTCACAAATTGGAGGACTGGGGAGCCAAATGGTTTCAGTGAACCCAACCAATCAAATGGTCTTGATGAGGTCTGTGTGGAAATATATAACCAATCTTCAATCTCTGGGGCATGGAATGATCTCGCATGTTCAAATGCAAGAGCTTCTGTCTGTTACGATGGTAAGAACATTTTTACACTGAACTGTAAACCGGACTTTTGAGTATTTTCTGAAATTACAAAACATGTGAATTGATCACCACAAAACCAATAGTCACTTAAACTTAAAAAAACACAATTTATAGTTTCAAACAACTGCTGTTGCCTCTAAAATCGGCAGATAACAGCAAAACAAGGCAAGAAAATAGAAAATAACTTATCTCCAGGGGCTTCTTAGGCAATGTATGGCTTTATATATCAGTTTCCCCAGAACTGAATTGAGTGCTATTCATCAACCAGAGTGTGATTTTAAACAGTGGACATTGATAGACCAAGGGTACATTGCTGTGCACTATGTCTCCCTTTATCTCCAGATGAGCTGTTCCTGATTGATAAGAATATGACCTGGTTTGAAGCCTTGGCCTACTGCAGAAGTAACTACACTGACCTGGTGTCAGTCCACACTGAGAGGGTCCAGCACTGGGTGAGCCGGCGGTCCCAAAATGCCTGGTTCTGGGTGAGTGGAAACTCTATCTGCTACCAAAACTGGGCTCCAAACAACGGTGGAGGCTGGGAGGAGTGTGGCCGTACCGGGGCGGTCCAGAGGGACGGGGAGCACCAGTGGTTCAGTATGAACGAGATGGAGAGATTCAACTTCATCTGCAGCAACAGTACCGGTATGTTCTGATCCACTAAGACGTACCGGTCACTGTCTCCATACTAATTCAACCCCCCCCCTCTCTCTCTCTCTTTCTCTATCTCTCTTTCTCTCTCTGTGTATTTGTCTGTCTCACCACCATCTTTGTCTCCTTAATTCCAGATTATTGGGACCTGATCCTCCTTCCAGAATCAGATGGATCACTGCTAGACAGCATGGCTCCCTCCTCGTCTTCTCCACACACGATCAAAGATGAAGATGTCTTTAAATCTCCACATTAATAATTTACAGTTGCATATAATATATTTGATAAACATGGGCTGTATATAAACTGAATTGTTGTTGTTTTATCTATTCAGTTCTGTTCCTCTGGCTTTTACATGGTGTTCTACTTAATGTTTTATTTCGGAGTTTAATCTTAAATAAACAATGTAAAAGATCTATGTTTGTTTGCTTTGAGGATAATGTAAATTTTATGATAATTTTTAATCCACTATTATTATGTTGATAGTGAACATGGATTTAATTTCTTTTTTATTATTAGTAGTATTATTATTTATTTTAAATATGCTATTGAAAATAATAAATGATTTCCTCAAACAAGCAAAAGGATAATCTAACACTTTATTATTATACAGAATTGATTCGGGATTCATATTTTTTCATATCTGTAGTGTGGTGATTTGCAGGTTAACCTCCTTGAAAACACATTATGTATTGAAAACAATACATACCGTTCTTAATTCTTTTTAAGTGTAATTACTTTAATCCATAAAAAAAACTAAATAAAAAAAAGCTCCACAACAGTTGAGTTGTGTCTTTGACTAATGTTTCTCTTTGGCCTGCCAGTCTTCCACCACATCCTCCCAGACAACGACTCTTCTGCTCAGATTGCAAATCTACTCTGTGCCCCTTTGCTACCATGTCCAAGTCTTGCAGAAGATAGTTCTAAAATAAAAATGTATGTTTGTGTTTTGATTTAAAAACACCATCCAGGAGGGGACATGGTGACTGGCAGGCCAAAGACACGCTGCTCAAATATTAATCATATTCAAAGACACGACTAAGGAGGACTAAAGGGTTATTAAAAATGTGTTTATTATTTATTCATGAATTACAGAAATTATGCTTAGAATTGTTTTGCAGTTAATAATAGTTAAGCATCCATCCATCCATCAGCTATACCGCTTATCCTATGCAGGGTCGTGGGGGGGGGGGGGGGGGGGTTGGAGCCTATCTACTGTTTTAAAAACAGTAATTTTGTAAAAGAAATTAACACACAAAATACTTGACTTTCTTTTCTTTTTCAAATGTTTTGTTTTCTCCATTCAGATTCACCATTAAACATTTAATTAGACATTATCATTAAATTGACTTAAAACCAAAAAATCAACAAACATAGATCGTGCAAAATTATCACAAAATTAAACAATTAGTATAACACCAAGTAAAAGTAAAATGATAAAAATGCAATATGTAACACAAAAGGTAATCATGTTACTGTTATAGCCAAGCGTTCCTTATCTAAACTATCGTATGTAAATTATGTAAATTATGAATGGGAAGTTAAAAAGGCCCTTTTAGCTTTGATGTTTTGTGGAGAAGAAGAGAGGGAAGCCATGCTGTCTAGCAGTGATCCATCTGATCCTGGGAAGAGGTTCAGGTCCTAATAATCTGGATTAAAGAGACAAAGATGGTGGTGAGACAGACATTACATTACATTACATTACACTCATTTAGCAGACGCTTTTATCCAAAGCGACTTACAAAAATTGTGCCTACAAAAAGATAATGGTAAAAACTACAAGTCAGGTAGAGTAGGTAAGTGCATCCCTGACTTAATCATCTAGATAAGAGCTAAGAAAGTGCTATATTAGACATCAGGATAATTAACAAAACCTTCACAAACCAACTACAAAGATTCTGAGTGCAATCAACTACAATTACATACAGAAAGACATAAAGAGAGATGAGCTGTGTCTATAATCGCATACTATAATTTTTTTCTTTTAGTAGGGACTGCATCTGCCCTTACAAAGTTTGTACTGTTGCATAAAGTAGGCATACGATTTGGATATACTACGTCTTCATAACATCCGTCACGGTCAAACTTGGCCAAATCAGCAAATTTGAAAATCCTTGGTGCTCCATCGGTGCAGTGCGTTGACATGACTTATCTTCCACTTCACAGAGTCTTGTGGGTCAGAACAGCCCGACAAGTATGGTTGCTAGAATACTGACTGGATGTAGTAGGACATCCTGGTATTTGTGGCATTCTGCCATTGACATACCAATGATTGGGAAATACTAAATCTTGTTCTGGCTTACTACACGTATAGTATGGGTATCAGGATGCAACGAGTGAGAGAGAGAGAGAGAGAGAGAGAGAGAGAGAGAGAGAGAGAGAGAGAGAAGAGAGAGAGAGAGACACACACAGAGAGACACAGAGAGAAAAAAAGACAGAGAGAGAGAGATTCGTAATAGTGGATCAGAACCTACCGGTACTGTTGCTGCAGATGAAGTTGAATCTCTCCATCTCGTTCATACTGAACCACTGGTGCTCCCCGTTCCTCTGGACCGCCCCGGTACGGTCACACTCCTCCCAGCGTCCACCGTTGTTTGGAGCCCAGTTTTGGTAGCAGGTAGAGTTTCCACTCACCCAGAACCAGTAGTTCAGGGTGCAGGTGTACCTCAGGCCGATCCACACGTGGGGGCTGGAGGCATTTTGGGCCCGCCGGCTCACCCAGTGCTGGATCCTCTCAGTGTGGACTGACACCAGGTCAGTGTAGTTACTTCTGCAGTAGGCCAAGGCTTCAAACCAGGTCATATTCTTATCAATCAGGAACAGCTCATCTGGAGATAGTTGAGATACAAGTAAGATAAATAAATAAGATATCTTGGTGATCCATTTTATCACCGTTTGTAATCTAGCAACTTAAAACAAATAGTTTAAACTAGAAAAACTGAATTAATGTACAATGTATTTTGTGGTTGTCAATTTATGAATAGATAAAACTAATCATAAAAAAAATAAAGTGTCAATGTAGAGGATTCTTGTTTATATCAATGAAAATAAAACCACTCACCGTGGTAACAGACAAAAGGACTTGAAAAAGTACAACCGGCGTCATTCCATAAACCAGGAGAAAGATTGTTACTGTTGCTAGCTGTGCTGTTGAACATTTCTACACAGGCCTCCCCCACTGTGTTTGGCTCCCAAGGGCTCCACTTTGTGAAGGAGACACTTCTCTGGTCAGACCACTTCCACACCTCAGATCGGCTCAGGCCAATCCAAACTGCATCATTTACATTGTTGCTGGTTATCAGTTTTGTTGAATTGTTCAGTTCTGTGTCGTTTCTCACACTGGCCAGATCAGTGTGGTTAGACCGACAGTATGTCTGAGCATCACGCCAAGACAAAGGTGTAGAAACAAAGATGTACTTGTTGTTTCCTTTACCTATTCAAATATGTAAATTGTTTAAATAATCTCAGTTTGGTGATGAATTGGTGATAAATTGAGTAAAGACTATCTTGTAAACAGTTTTGTCAAATTTGAAAGTAAGAGAAATGACTGACCCATGAAGGAAACTCACCATTGAAACAGATGAAGGGATGAGTCTCATTACAGTAGCTATTATTCCACTTTTGGTTTAACATGAACACACAGTCTTTCCCAGCGTTGTTATTTGGTTGATTGTTACCCCAATACCACTGATTCAAAGCCTCATTGTTAAGAGACCACAGCCATGCTTTGTTAAACAACCCGATCCTACTATTAGCCTTTATGATGTTGTGGATTTCATCATTTTCTTGTGAGCTTTCGATGGTGACCAGGTCAGTGTATTTCTGTCTGCAGTAACGCTGTGCTTCAGTCCAGTTCCTAACCTCTGTTACATAATGGTATTTCAGAGAAAGGCACGGGCATAGGGTTCCCACAGCTGTGAATGGCATGCAGAATTTTAAGAATAACAACTTTACTGCGTTCCATTAAATAACATAGTTCATGTATTTACCAACACACACACACACCAACCTGTGACAAACATCACAGCAAGGTACAGGTTTTTCTCCATCACTAAAGAATAAAGAACATTAAAAATATAAGTATAAAATAAGTATCTACAATAGTACGAGTTTTTCAAAACAAAAATAACTTCATACCGATTCTTTATATATAATAGGATGCGTCTTACACACATTAACACCTACTTCAATTCAAAACTTCTCAAACGTCTAAAAATGATAAAACCTGTTAATAATATGCAGCATAAAAGTAATTCTACCTGTTGATATTACATTATATTAGTAGTCCTACCTGTTGATGTTACGGTATGAATAGTCCTTCCTCCTGGGTCTGTCTATCAGATGTGTTGGCGTTTTGTTTGTATTGCAAAAACTCATGCAAATTAAGACAGTGCCTGAACTGACTAAGTCTGTTGTGTTTGCTCTGAAGCCTTGATGTTGCTGCCAGCTCTCTTAGGTCAAGTGTGCTTTAATGACATGACTGGAGAACACCTGTGTTTTCAAAGTAATATTACAGTTTAATATTAAAATAATGCAAACATGCATACACTTCGTAATAATGTAACGTGTTCTGTGTGTGTATTTGTTTTGTATTATTAATTTAACCTGCAAGGAAAGTTCCAATGAGATTAAGAATCTATTTTTCATGGGAGACCTGGCCAAGACAGGCAGCAGCATACATAAAAGCACAGTTACAGGCAGAAAACAGTTAACGAGACTACATAAAACATAGTAAAAAAATCAAGCATAAAAAAGAAATTCTCAGGAGTCAGTTTCGTAACTAGTAAAAATTTAAAACATTGACATCTTAAGGAAACTGCCCCTAATTCTTTCATTTTGTATTTGTATTTGCATTGTTTTCCAAAGAAATTCAGGATAGGATCACCCTGATCCAGATTCTGGCTTTTCAAGATTACCATATCCTGAATAATTGTGCTTTAATCCTAAATATCTCCACCTATCAGATATGATGAACAACACAAGGAAGACAGACAGCATAGCAGTTTAGAGTCATTTATTAAGGATATTATGATGACTTATATTTTCCAAGTATGTGACAAAAAATAATGAACATTTATGAAACATAAAGGCTATACACATTATATATTATTTGAATTTACAAACTTCACTATCTTATTTTGCTTTGGATAAAATAAAAAGTGTCTAAAAAATTACTGTACTGTAATGTAATACCTGCCCAACTCCCTTAGCGGCCTAAGCCGATCCCAGAACCTCATGGACATACAGGGGAACGACCCGGAGCAGCGTTCCTGGGACCATGATCCTGAGCCGTCCCCCTGATCAGGGACTTCTTGCGACTCGGGGCCACTCTGCCTGTGTTGCCCCATGGGGAGACGGTTAGGGTTAGAGTTAGGGCTTAGGTTCCTGTGATGCCCAATAGAGGGTTAGGGGTTAGAGTTAGGGTTAGGGTTCGGCTCCTGCGTTGTCCATTGGGGAGAGGGTTAGAGTTAGGGTTAGGGTTAGGTTCCTGTGTCGCCTATTGGGGAGCGGGTTAGGGTTAGGGTTGGGTTAGTGTTAGGGTTAGGGTTAGGTACCTGTGTCCCAATGAGGAGAGGGTTAGGGTTAGGATTAGGGTTAGGGGTTAGGGTTAGGATTAGGGGTTAAGGGTTAGGGTTAGGGTTAGGGTTAGGTTCCTGTCTTGCTCATCAATGGTTAGGGTGAGTGTAAAGGCCATGATACACGGGGAACCTTTCGGGGCAGTTTTGCCCGGTAACATGTATACATCTAGACGTTGATATGCCCGGTAACATGTATACATCTAGACGTTGATTTGCCCGGTAACATGTATACATCTAGACGTTGACTTGCTTGGTAACATGCATACATCTAGACGTTGATTTGCCCGGTAACATGTATACATCTAGACGTTGACTTGCTCGGTAACATGTATACATCTAGACGTTGACTTGCTTGGTAACATGTATACATCTAGACGTTGATTTGCCCGGTAACATGTATACATCTAGACGTTGATTTGCCCGGTAACATGTATACATCTAGACGTTGACTTATTGTTGACGTCCGTCCTCATTACTGTCATTGTTTTCCCCTGTGTATGGAAGCTGCCACACCCGTCCTTTCTCTCGTGTTCTATCATGGACTTGTTCTCTGTGTGAACCCCTCGTTTATTCATATAGAGAAGCCTTTTCTCTTGAGAAAACGCCTGTGACTATTGTCTAGTTTTTAAGTCTCAGTTTTAGTAATGTTAGATCTGTTACTGAGTCAATTGCATCTCTGTCAGATGGCACTGTGATGTGTTTCACTTGTAAAAACTCATGCAAAATAAGGCTTGGTCCGTTGTCTTTGCTCTGGAACCATGACCAAACACCCTCTCTTCCCTTTTTCATTTAGTTACTGCCAGTGCCCCCCCCCCCCCCCCCCACACACACACACACAGCCCCCATATGTAAATATCTTTAGACATTGACTATTCTGAATCAATAGGCCTTTCTCTTGTATGGTCCTGTTTCAAGTTTCAATGAAAGGAAACATACAAAAATAACCTGTGCAGCCTGTATACTACCCAAATATGTGATCTGACAGTGACAGGACTGTCCGGCTGTCAGGCAGGGTGTTCCACAGATAGAGCACCAAAACAACACGCTGGCCCAACAAAAACACAACACATTTAGACAACAACACCTCAATAACAACATCACACACTGCTGATCCAGCATAACATAACATGACACAATCAGAACAACATTACAACAACATAGGATAAGGGTACCCAGGCTCAGATCTAGCAGAGGGTGTGCATGTATATCTGTGTGAGTGTGAGTGTGTGTGTGTGTGTGTGTGTGTGTGTGTGTGTGTGTGTGTGTGTTGGGGGTGGGGTGGGGATTATGTGTGTGTTTAACCACCAGCGCTGATTATCACTACAACCTCATTACATCTCTATTTACAGCTCCCTCTCCCTCAACTCTCTCTCTCTCTCTCTCTCTCTCTCTCTCTCTCTCTCTCTCTCTCTCATCTGTGTGTGTGTCCATCTCTGTCACATCTCTCTCTCTCTCTCTATAGAGCTCTTCCCCCTCTCTCTCTCTCTCTCTCTCTCTCTTCTCTCTCTCTCTCTCTCACACTCTCTCTCTCTATGCCTCCCCATCTGACAGGATGTCATACATCTTTATAAGGACTGTGCTGTGGGCCTAAAGCTGAACCGATAGGTAACACCCAATCAGCTGGGTACTTATATGCAAACACCCTCCATTTATGTACTTTGTGTACATTAGTAGAGAAGTGAGTGTGTGTGTGTGTGTGTGTGTGTGTGTGTGTGTGTGTGTGTGTGTGTGTGTGTTCGGTGTGTGTGTGTGTGTGTGTGTGTGTGTGTGTGTTAGATAGCTAAACTTCAGAAGACAAGCCCTAAAGGGCTAATTATAGCCCAGGAATAATTGCATCCAATCATGTCGGCTGGTACAGACACAGAAACATATGACATCTAAATTGGGTAACAAATACTTCCGTCAGAAAGCGTCGTTGCTACAGACTCTGTAAATGAAGTGGTTTGTTAATCGTAAATAAAGTGGTTTGCTAATCGGCCTGATGTCTCCCTGTTCATGATCCAACCGTGTTCATCCCTCAGGGCCTTACAGAATGTCTGCTTGCCCACATACTGATCCCGAGACAACTCTTAATTACATCTGTTACTTTAGAAAGTAAAAAGGGCACTCGTACTTCAATATATTTCAATTTGTTTGAGTAACGACTTCGTAAAGTATGCAATAAATCAACCTCGGTAGATTAGCAATCCAATTGCATTATGTTTGAATTATAAAAGGTTTAATCAGATTGGCTTCTCACCAATGAATTAGGGTTAGCTAATAAACTGTGTTGGAGTAAACCACTTCACCTGAATGCCATTGACAATATACAAAGAACCTACTGCAGTTTCTATAAGATTATGTTGTGCTTTTACACAGACTCTTTTAACCTAGCATGCAGAGCATAGAGAACGCTCTCCTGCGAAATATTACAAAAGGCATGCAAAAACCATACAATCAGTGACAGCACCACAGATAGTATGCAAAATTCACAGGCTTAGAGTGACAGGTCCTGACCACAATGTGATCGCTTGCATCGATTGGTCCCATCAAATAAT